>ML320593.1:0-19713 GCA_005239505.1 Nicotiana paniculata
ATAAGTTCCCCTATTCGTGATAAATAAGGTTTTTTCCTCGTCTAAAGGATCCATTTTAATCTGATTATAATCAGAATATGAATTTAGAAAGCTTAATAGTTCATGACTTGCGGTAGCATCAATCATTTGATCTATATGAGGCAATGTGAATGAATCTTTGGGGCATGCTTTATTTAAATCAGTATAATCTACGCATACTCTCCACTTGCCATTATTTTTAGGTAATACCANTCTTTGAGTGGGGCTTAGCCTCGTGCCTATATACACTTTCTGCTAAGGTTTTTGTTCAGATAACGGAACAGCTTCTAGCTCCTCCGTAGTTGTTTTGATGTGCTCATCTTCCTACGGTTCATGAATGACGTCCGGTCTGGAATCCGCATCTGTGTGGTATAGTACACCTTCTGTGGTAACTTGACTCTTCTTCTCGTAAGTATTTTCTTTCGTTCCTGTTTCAGCAATAATATCTTCCGTACCTATTTGGGCAGTAATTTTTTTTATGTCTGTCTGGGCGGTGTTACCTGTTTGGGAGATTTCCTTATCTCGTAATTCTTCCACCTCTATTTTCTTGTTGTAGTGTACCACATAATTTATATTTTTTGCGATCTGTTGATCTTCTTTGATTTGTTGGATCCCCTATTCAGAGGGAAATTTAATTACCTGATGCAACGTGGAGGGTATCGCTTTCATGTCAAGGATCCATGGCCTTCCAATGATCACGTTATAAGCCATGTGGGTATCGATGACTTGGAACCTAGCTCTTTTGATCACCCCCTCAGCATAAGTGTTAAGCTCAATTTCTCCTTTTGTTATAACCATAGAGTTATCAAACCCGGATATGGCTCGTGCTTTTGGGATTACTTGATTCCCCAGTAGCATTTCTTCCACGACTCTTAGCAAAATGATATTGATTGAACTGCCTAGATCAATCAACACTCTTTGCACGTTAGTGTCATGAATAAGTAGAGATATTTCCAGAGCATCGTTGTGCGGAAGCATTAATCCTCTTCTATATGCATCATCGAAGGTTATATCGTCTTCTCCACGAGCACGTTTCCCGTGTGTAATTGTCAACTTTGTGGTTGTTTTGCAAATCACTCTGTTTACTTCTTCACCCCCGTGTTTCACGTTGGCGGTTCGTTTTGGAGAAGGAGGCTTTGGGGGCTCCTGCATGTTCCTCATATATGCCTGTTTACCTTTATCACTAAACAATTCTGTTAAATAGCCCTGTTTTAATAAATTTTCTACTTCACCTTGTAAAAATCTGCAATCCGGAGTTTTGTGCCCATGATCATTGTAAAATTCACACCAATGATCTGGGTTTCTTCTGTTTGGATTTGACCGCATCTCTTTGGGACACTTAACCTTATCTCCCATGTTCCTCAATATTGAGACAAGTTCAGTATTACTTACATTAAAGGTAGGATCCCCAATTTGAGTACTACCTCTAGGTCGTTCATCTCGATCTTTTCTGGATCTAGACGAGGATGAGACTATGTCTCTTCCTTGTGGTCTATAGTCCGACCTAGTGTTTTCGAACCTAGGGCGGATATCGTGTCCCGAGGGTCCTAAGTAAGGATCGTACCTGTTTTTACCTGATCTTCTATCTGATTTAGGACGTCTGGATCTGGAATGATCTTCATCTCTCGACGAGCAATGATATCTTCTTCCATTCTGAGTTTAGTGTTGTACCTGTTATATACATCGTTCCATGTTGTGGCGGGGAATTCTCTTAGATTCTCCTTAAGTCGCCTGGTGGCTTCTGAGCTTTTATCGTTCAAATTGCTTGCAAATGCCATGGCTGCCCAATTATCAGGCACCCTGGGTAACTGCATTCTTTCTCGTTGAAACCTATCTACAAACTCACGGAGTAGTTCCGTGTCTCCTTGTTTTATTTTGAATATGTCTTCCATTCTCTTCTCAACTTTTTGTGCACCAGAGTGTGCTTTTATAAACGAATCTGCAAGCTCAGCAAAAGAGTCAATAGAATTTTCAGGGATATGAGAATACCAGGTTAGGTCTCCTTTGGTAAGTGTTTCCCCAAATTTTTTGACAAGGACTGATTCAATCTCTTGTTTCGTTAAGTCGTTGCCTTTTACCCCAGTAGTGAAAGCAGTCACATGGTCACGTGGGTCAGTTGTTCCATCATATTTGGGAACGTCAGACATTTTAAACTTCTTGGGTATAGGCAAAGGTGCCACACTTGGCTTACACGGTTGTTGAGAATATCTATCAACATCGATGTCTTTGATGACAGGTGGTACACCAGGAATTTGTTCGATGCGATCGCTCTGCTCCTTCATCTGTTTCTGCATAGTTAGCCGTAAATTTTGTAATTCTGAGTTATTAGATATACCTGGTCTCGTTTCGAGAGATTCATTAGGAGTATCTCCTCTTCCTGAGTTTGCCAACCCAGATTGAGGATTATCCATGGTGATGGTGTTATTGGGGGGTGGCGTTGGTGGTGTAGGCAACGCTGCTAGTAATCCTCTCGCAAATGCTTGCAAAGCTTGGCTCACATACTCTGCAATAATTTGCTTCACATGATGTTTTTCCACAGTTTGATCATTATTACCATGGTTGTTATTGGATCTTTCTGGGGATTTTTCCCTCGAACCACATGGGGTTCCTAAAGGTGATGGAACTGGGGTTCCACTTCTCTGCTAGTTGTTGTCGTTGGGGTTTGGCATAATTCAAAGGATATCACTTGGAAAGTAAACAAAGATAATCAGATTCCCGGTAATGGAACCAATTTGTTTAACCAAAGAATTAGACCCTTTGACTAAAGCTTATTTTAAGATGAATACGGGTTACTGATAATCAAGATAATGGGAAAAAATGAATAATAGACAATATTACAGAAATAAAAGATCTAAGTTGATTGTATTCGAGAATCAGATGCCTTTACAAGCTTTATTCCCCTCCCTTATGTAGGAGATTCTTATAACGTACGACTCATGCTATGGTTACTCATTAATGACTAATTATGACATTAATGAGGCGTTACAAAGGATAACGGTAATAGGGATTCAGTTACCTAACGTTCGAGTAATCAATTGTGGGTCCTTGAATCTGCCCGTAGCTTTGTCTAGATACATTCTGACCGTGGCTCTCTCCCGTTTTGATCAAGTTGAATTTCCCGTGGCTGATAATTTCGTGGGTTTACTGAAACGTGCTTCTTTGTAACGTAACTCTTCAAAGAGTTACGTCCAGCTGTCGTGTTTTCCTGTGTCCACGTGACTGGCTGAGTTGTCAAAAGCTGACTTACGTGTGAAACTCTTTTTTACCAATACAAATTCATCAAATTGAAACATAAAACAATCACATGTTCTTTTTTTAAGTCCACCAAGAAAGTATTTATTTCTTCCTCAACTCTAGAACGCCATGAATAAAAGGGGAAGACCTTCAAAGTTGAAAAACAATAAGTTAGTACATTATGTTAAATTATCATTAAAATAATAAGCTAAAGTAAGAACATAATAGTTACATTTAAACTAAAAACTAAATCTATCTTTTTCTTCAATTCCTCTTCTACACAACATGAAACATCATAAAAAGTTCCTTCCGCTTCATTTATCCTTTCATAAAACCAACGTTGTAGCTTAACTTGGATGAAATCCATCATTCTCAATGTAGGCAGTGATGCGTGGCTAGAATTCATGATTTTAAGCATTATATACCTTACATTTTATATGATTTTGTGATAAAAATACACGTTATATGTGAATAATGGAGTCTATTTCATGTGTAGGTGAATTAGAGAGGGAAGCCGAGCTAAATGGATGCATAGACGTCAAAAATACGCTCAAGAGTCGAAAAGGAGCAACCCAGGCTATAGTGGGGCATTTTGGCCTTAAAGCCAGGCCTAGCCTGGCTATAGTGGGGCGTTAGACCCATAAAGCCAGGCCTAGCCTGACTATAATGGGGCGTTTGGGTCTTAACGCCTGGGTCCCGGGTCTGGTCAATTCCGAGTTTTGAAGGTTTTAAGTGTTTCCCGGTTTGAATAGAAGTCTCCTACACGTTTAGGGTTTGTCCCAAACTTATAAATAGACCCAAAAATACAACCTTGAGGGATTATTCACGATTTGTATTGACAGATATTCACGTGAGGGGATTTGACGTGGAGGAACACACACCACGCTTGAAGGAGGCTTCTACCTAGTTTTTCTTCTCTTCTCTTCCTTTAATTTCATAGTTTATTAGTTATAGAGTTTTGGGTGCTACATGAACGTTGTAGTTTGAAGCTTGAATTGTTCTTATTATTTTATCATATTGGTTTATTTATTCAATCTTGCGCTTAATTATTTGATTGCTTGATCACCAATTGAATACTATCTACAAATCTAGGATTGAACTCGGGAGAGGGAATTCTAGATTACATATAAGATTGGGTAGAGCAAGATCTTAACCCTTTAGGGGAGCGGATTTGCAGTTAGGATAGGAATATACCTAATCGCCTTGCTTGGTTATTATACGGGAATTATGCGTTTTTGTTAATCCTAATTTCATAGGAATATAGGAGTTAGGTTAGCTTGAATAGGCGAGTTGTTCTTCGAGAGAAGCCTACGAGCAATATTAACCTCGTCAATCAATAAACCAGAAAAATTAGTTAGACGATTTAAGTGGAAAACTCAACAGGATTGTTTGCTAACCCATAGCTCTAGAATATCGGATCTCATTGAATTCGTATATAAAATCTCGCCAATTATTTCGTTAATTTAATAGTTTACTATTCTAGATTAATTTTAGTTAAATATTTATACTTTAGTGTTCGCTTGAATAGATTAATTGTTTGGGTTTAATTTAGTTGATAGTTAATCACAAGTCTCTGTGGGTACGATATCTGGACTTACAATCCTATATTACTTTTCGACCACGTATACTTGCGTGTGCATTTGGGACCAACAGGCAGCTCCCTTGCTTCTAATAGCACAGAATTGACTGACTCAACTATATTTGTTGTGAGAATGTCATATCTTCGTCGTGGACAACAAGAACGCTATCACGGCCCAAAATCCAGTAATGGTTGTGATGGCGCCGGATACCACTGTAAGGCAAGCCAACAATAAATACTTAATTTGTTTATATTTCAATGTTTTAGAAATCGTATTTTCCTTCAAATAAATAGTAAAAGATGGGATTTACAAAATAAATAATGATATTTTTAACATTTTCAGTACATAACAACCCATATACACCCCAAAACCTGGTGTCGCAAGTGCATGAGCATCAACTAGGAATTTAAAGTAAAATACAACATTTGTCCGGAATACAAATGGATAGAAAAATATATAAATACTATGAAGGAGAGTCTGTCGGCTACGGGTCGTAATATGGAATGCAGCTCACCTAAGTCCCTGCATTCATACATGCCTCTGCTCTCACAAGGCCACTAGTTATCTATGTACCTGCACAAAAATGTGCAGCAAGTATAGTATGAGTACGTAAATTAACGTGTAGCCAGTAAGTATCTAGCCTAATCCCGGAGAAATAGTAACGAGGGGTTGACATTGACACTCACTAGTGGTCCAATAACATCAGGTATAGTAAAGAGGTATATAAGTATGAGGCAGAGTAAATAAATGAAATAAATAAGTATAAATCACGTGGTACAAATCCCCCTCTTTACGATGAATTCAAGCTCTCCATTGGAAATTCCCTCCTTAACCGGAGCATATATATATATATATATATATAGTGGATCACATCAAATAGATTACCATAATTCAAATCTGGAAAATTCACAGATAAACTAGCTCTTGTCAAATATTGCGCACGATTTCATGAGGATATGATATAGGAAATACGAGGTGTACGGCCCGTCCAACATAAATATTTAAATTGTGCATTGCCGAGGGTCGAACGACACGAACCATAGATGCATCTATTAACCCGCCGAGGCGAGTGTGGTACATAAATCCTGCCGAGGCAAATGGCCCGATCCCATAAGATGTGAAATATATAATCCTGCCGAGGCGAGCGGCCCGATCCCATTAGAATAAAAAGATTTGACGGGTCCTTGACCCCACTCATGAATAAATGTGTGAGTTGTAATTTCATTAACAAAAACCTTTCAATAAAACATATATATCATGGAAACATTCTGTAAGAGGAGTAAAATTATTCGATGACTAATCATGAACTCGTGAAGTCTCTACAATAGCAAGCCTAGTCTAAAGTAGAAATGTAAAACAAAGGAATTTAATAGGCGAGAGGCTGCTCAAATAGTACAGCTATAACACGATGTGAACCTAAGCCTACCCAGACAATAACATGAATGTAGCTATGTACGGTCTCTCGTCACCTCGCGCGTACGTAGCCCTCACAACAAGTAGCACACATAAATATGCAACACCTAGGGGTAATTTTCCCTTCACAGGGTTAGACAGGAGACTTACCTCGCTCCGAGGTTCCATAACCGGCTCCAACATCGCTCTAACACCTCAAACCGGTGTCTGTCGCTGCAAAACTAGTCAAGCAATGTGCAAACAATAAAAATATACTCTAATACTCATAATAAATCAATTTATGACAACTCCTCGAAAAGTTAATAAAGTCAACCCTCAGGCCCACTTGCCCGAATTCTGAAAATTATTGAAAATAAATATTACCCATAACTCATATGGTCTATATGCAGAAATTCATCCAATTTCGTCCTCAAATCAAGGATTTATCATTTTTCAACTTTGGGACTCAAAATCTCAATTTCTACAATCCAAATACGGATAAAAATATAAAACAACATAAATAATCATGGAGGAACATCAAAACAAAAGTTATATATTTACCCCCTTGTTGATACGAGAACAACACCGCAAAAATCACCTCAAATGGAGCTCTAGAACTCAAGATATGCCTAAAATACTAAATTTCTCGATTTAAAACACTGTCCAAGCGATTTTTCTTCATCGTCTTCGTGGGAGACCTTCGCGTTCATGAAGAGAAATTTTTTGCGTTGACCGGTCAACCCAGAAATCCTTCTTCGCGTTCGTGGAACTCTCTCGCGTTCGCAAAGAACAAATCTTCGCACCAGAAACCAACAATTTTGTCTCACACGGAAATGGGCATAACTCTCTCATACAACATCGAAATTTGACGATTCTTGTTGCTATGAATCCGTAATTATGATACGGATCTAATGGTTCAATATAATCACAAATAAAAGGTTTTTTCCCAATATAGTTCCCTTTATTCCCAAAGAAATGACGTTGAAACATCAAATAAGAGCGCGACACAACCCAAACACCTCCGAAACACACCCGAGGCCCCGTGACCCCGTCCAATAACACAAACCAGTCTCCTAATATAACACGGAGCTGCTATATGCCTCAAATCACATCAAAAGACATCAAATCATGAATCACACCACAATTCAAGCTTAATGAACTTTAGAACTTCAAAATTCTACATTCGATTCCGAAACCCATCAAATCACGTCCAATTGACCTCAAATTTTGAACACAAGTCACATTCGACATTACGGGGCTACTTCAACTTTCACTCCCGGTCGAACTTCTAAAAAACCTTCAAATTTTGTAACTGTAGTCAAAAGACCCCAAAAAGACCTACGGACATCCAAATCCACTTTCCGGACGCGCTCCCAATACCAGTATCACCATACAGAGCTATTCCCAGACTCAGATCCCAAATGGACATCGATAACATTGAAATACACCTCAACCCAAATTTATGAAATTCTTCCAAAATGCCAACTTCCACAATAGGCACCGAAATGCTCCCGGGTAATCCGAAACCCGATTCGGAAATACGCCCAAGTCCAAAATCATCATATGAACTTGTTGAAACTTTCAAATCCCGATTCCGAGGTCGTTTATTCAAAAATCACATTTTAGTCAATTCTTCCAACTTAAAGCTTCCGAAATGAGAATTTTCTTTCCATATCAACTCCGAACTTTCCGAAATTTAATTTTGGTAACGCGTGCAAGTCATAATACCTGAATTGAAGCTACTCAAGCCTCAAACCGCTGAATGACAAGATAAATCTCAAAACGACCGGTCGAATCATTACAAACGCGCATACCTTTCCGGTGGTTCTTCCATCAAGTAGTCAAAAGTCTTCTTATCAACTTTTGCTATATCTGACATGTATAGATCAAATTCCTTGCACCTGTATACTCTTGCAGCACTTTGAAAAGTTTTATGACCTCACTTTTCACTTTCCTTCACTTTAGGTTCTTCTCCAAATGATAGATACAAATCCCATGGTGACTTTCACGATATACCTTTGCGATACCATGTGCAATAGATTGATGCCTATCTAATAAAAAAATTAAATTGTCACGGCTCCTAATCGCATTGTAAAGCTTACTAAAGTACCACTCATAGGAGTTGTTATTTTCAGATTCTGCAATCCAAAGGCTAGTGGGAATATTTGGTCATTTGCATCCTTTGAAACTGAAATCATTAAAACACCATGATATTTTGACTTCAAAAAAGTTGCATCAACAGTAATAACCGGTCTACAATGATTCCAACAAGCTATTGATGATCCATATGCATAAAACAAATAAAGAAATCTGAAAATATAGTTTAACAACAGAAGGTGAAAATACAGGACACCATGTCCTTAACATTTACACTGCATACATCAAAGTTAATGGCACCATGTCCTTAACATTTACAATGCACACATCAAAGTTAAGGGCACCATGTCCTTAACATTTTCAATGCACGCATCAAATTTAAGGATACCATGTCCTTAACATTTACACTGCACACATCAAAGTTAAGGACACCATGTCCTTAAAATTTACACTACACACATCAAAGTTAAGGACACCATGTCCTTAACATTTACAATGCACACATCAAAGTTAAGGACACCATGTCCTTAATATTTACACTGCACACATTAAAGTTGAAGACACCATGTCCTTAATATTTACACTGCGTACATCAAAGTTAAGGACACCATGTCCTTAACATTTACACTGCACACATCAAAGTTAAGGACACCATGTCCTTAACATTTACAATGCACACATCAAAGTTAAGGACACCATGTCCTTAACATTTACACTGCACACATCAAAGTTAAGGACACCATGTCCTTAACATTTACAATGCACACATCAAAGTTAAGGACACCATGTCCTTAACATTTACACTGCACACATCAAAGTTAAGGACACCATGTCCTTAATATTTAAACTGCAAACATCAAAGTTAAGGACACCATGTCCTTAATATTTACACTACACACATTAAAGTTAAGGACACCATGTCCTAAATATTTACAGTGCAAACATCAAAGTTAAGGACACCATGTCCTAAAGTTTAAAACAGACTAATAAACTCTTTTTGATTGTTTACCTGTTGTTGTCGTATATCTTTATGTTAATGTATGTTCCCGAGTTTTTACTTTCCATCATGTACAAGTATGAAGAGAACAATTCATAATTCTCTTCAGGAGTTCCTCTTATTAAAGCTGAAGCACGTTGAATAGCACGTCACGCCTTATGATACCCACTCTAGTCCATGTAATTTTTACATTTCTGCCACGACAAAGGCTGGTGTAACTTCAAACCTTGGGTCTCGAAGATTTTCAATAATGTAACGACTAATCAACTTTGATGTTGCATGCCTTTGATCACTTTCATAGTGTTCACTGAGCAGTCATGATTTTTTTAATCTTTACTATCTTGAGTAGTGTTGAATCTTTAATTCTGAAAGCACGTACACACCACCCACACTTTTCATCATTGCATTTCAAATAATATCTTGTTGAGCTTGATCTAACAACCTTGAATTCAAATTTCCTTTAATTTTTATATTCGAAAAATAATTAGTTATACTCTTGTTTTTGTCAAATATTGATCCCATTTTTATTTCATCCAACAAAGCATTTTCTCTTAATATTGTAGTTAGGGCTCTTTATGTTTCGACTTTGACCTTAGTCTAGTTAGTTGAGTAGAGGATTTTTCAGCAACTTCTGCTATTATTGGTGCACTCTCTAAGACTTGAATACCCAAAGATTGTTGGTTGTCTATCTCTATAATACTTTGTCCTTCCACTTGAACAGAATTAAATGTTTGAAGCACCTCTTCAATTATTGGTTCAGGTTCAACCACATCTATTTACATTATCTGTTGGCATTTGTCTTGATTTTGTTGTTAATTTTCTATATTGGCATGTTCAAAGGTGCTTGTAGAGCCAAAAGCTCTTTCCAAAACATCAACAATGAAACGATAACTCTTGAACAGTGAATGACTTTTTAGTAACTCTATACATGTGTATAGCCCTAAATCTTTGGATAAAAACATTCCCTTGCTTGTTCCCAGGTTGATATCAAATCATATCATTGCTTCAAACTTGTCTCTGTCCAATTCAATAACTTCAAAGACCTGGTTGACAAAATCTTCAAATCGAATTGCCTCAGGTACTAGAGCAAGCTTTGTTTGATGATCTAGCTACTTATAGTCTGCGGTCCATGTTCCATTAAAAGCAACTATAATACATATTGTATCCATCCTGCAAGTCAAGAAAATGGTAAATTGAGGACACTATGTCCTTAATATTTACACAGTACATCGACTTTTTCTCTCTCTCAACGCATATTACCCTAATGTGTGCATCCATGGGGAAGAGGACTCGGATTCCTACGCAGAAGATGATAGAAGCTCGAGAAACCAACAAAAAAGTATAAACAAGGACTTAGAAGCAAGGAAATCAAGTAACAACAGAGAATTTCAGCACTATGTCACAACAAAAAATTGCAAAAAGAGAAGTAGAAATTGGGCAAATTCAAGGAGAGGAGAAGCAGCGGAAGTGTGTAGCAGAACCATGCAATGATGAATTACCATCTCAATTGAAAATTTATGAAGGAATTGTAGAGGATATCAATGCAACAGTAATGGCAGCAACAAAAGGAACAAGGAATGTAACTAAATCGAAATCTATTGTACATGAATGGGAGGAGGGGATATAGGTAACAAATTCAATAACTCAAAAACTACTAAATTCAAGTGGTAGGAAGTCATGGGCTGATGAGGTAGAAGCTGAAGCTGAAACTGAAGTTAGGGCTAAATCATCGATCTGGGAGAACTTTGATATCACTAGAATAGCAAATGTTGGGTTCAAGCAAGAATATGTAATAAGATTGGGGAAACTGTACTTTGTGAGATGGATCTAGAAGACATCTCGTTTGATATTGAATATTGGCAAAATGCCATTGTGTGTTATCAGTTATTTACTGGGGGCACACTCCCCTTTCAATGTACTTAACAGCTACATACAAAGGCAATGGGGGAAACATGGTATTAACAAAGTCTCTATGTTGAAGAATGGTATTATGTTGGTTAGTTTTGACACTGCCAATGGTAAGGATGAGGTTCTTCAAGGAGGAATCTACCATTTCGACAATAAATCTTTCATTGTAAAGGCATGGCACAAATACATGGAATTTACAAGGGAAAACTATACACAGTCCCAATTTGGGTGAAATTACCAGGTTAGACTTTAAATACTGGGGCCCTAAAGGACTCCGCAAAATTAGAAGCATGATAGGAAAGCCTTTGATAACTGATAAAAACACTAAAAGGAAGATTGGTCCGAACTTTGCAAGTCTCCTCATTGAGGTTGATGTAGATTCTCCACTACCTGAAAAAGTGGTTTTCAAAAATGACAAAAGGGGTCCTTGTGGAGCAGAGAATACACTATGATTGGAAGCATGTGTTATGAAATTATTGCCAAAAGTATGGCCACTCTGAAAAGGAATGTATAAGGAAGAAGCAACCATCTCCTCCTAAACAACATAAGGAAGTAACATGAGCACATGTAAACAGCACAAAGGATGATCAAGAAACTAGACAACAGGAGGTCAATAACAGTATGGAAGGAACACTAAAGACACTAGAAGGGAAGAACATAGGCACATCACAAGATGCTGGAAATAAGCAAGCACAGGGAATAAATGAAGGAAGGAAAGGACAAAATGCAGCAGGATGGGAGACTCCTACTAATACCAGGAAATCACCTATAATTCACACGGAGCAGATACAAACTACTCATAACACTTTCAATGTGTTAAGAGATGTTGGTAACAACAGTACACAACATGGTAGTCAGTTTCAATATCGGAGAGGTAATGTTGGCACTAGAAAATCACAACAAGATAGTCAAGTTCAACATGGGGGAGGCAAGGTCCTTACTCCGCATGGGGATGGATAATATATTATGTTGGAATGTTAGGAGTCTAAATTCCCCTAACAAGAAAAAGGAGGTAAAACTCCTATGTAATAAGGAAAATATTGGCTTAGCTGGACTGATGGAGAATAAAGTAAAAGCTGGAAAGATCGATGTAATAGCTAATAATATGTTTGGAGGATGGCCCTATCTCACAAACCTTGATTACCATTATAATGGAAGAGTGTTTTAAACATGGAAACCAGACTATTACCATATCAGTGTAAAGACCCGTAAAATTTCATGGCTAAAAAATAATGCCCAAATAGGTCCCCGTGTTGTTCTAACTGTAGAAATTCTTAAAATAGACCCTTTTTGAGTAAAAAGTACCCGGGACTTAAAAGATAAAATTTTCCAGAGTTGCGCTGTTATGTGACACACTATGTGATCACATAAAAGGTATGCAGACCGCATAGTGGTCGCATACATGGACAGTCTGCTGTCCAATTTGAGGACAACTATGCGGCCCAAGATGCGATCGCATTTTGAGAATGCGGACTGCATAGATGTCGTATTCTTGCACGTCCATTTTTGCGGAGGAGTTTATGCGACGCACTATGCGATCTTATAACAGGTATGCGGACCGCATAGTGTTCGCATACCTGGGCAGTACGGTTTCTTTTTGGCCCATTTGAGGGCCATTTATGCGACAGGAACGCGGACCGCATAGCAGGAATGCGATCGCATTCCTGACCGCATTTCCACTTCGGGACTTTTAAAATTCTAATTTTTATACCCGACCCCCAGTTCATTAAAACACTTAATCCCTTCCATTTTAACGATTTTTTGCACAAAATAGAGAGAGGGAAGAGAGATTTCTTGAGAGAGAAGGTTCCATCTTCACCCAAAATTGANGTAATTAATTTATCTGGTTTATTGGTTGACAGGGTTAATATTGTTCGTAGTCTTCTCCCGAAGTACTACTCGCCTATTCAAGCTAATCTAACGCCTATATTTCTATGGAATTAGAATTAACAAGAGCGTTTTAATAATTCGTGTATAGTAACCAACCAAGCCGATAGGTATATTCCTATCCTAACTGCAAATGCGCCCCCCACTCAGAGTTAAGATCTTTCTCTACTCAATTTTATATGCAATCTAGAATTTCCTCTCCCGAGTTCAATCCTATATTCGTAGATAGTATTCAATTGGTGATCAAGCAATCAAATAATTAAACACNATTGTCATCTTCTTTACTTTAAGAGGTGAGTCCCCACCCCATTTCCTTTTAATTCTCAGGTTTCGGTTAAAAGGGGTCGAACACATAAATTGATTCTTGGAGATAAAAGTCGATACCTTGCATGCACGTAAGTTAAACTCCCTAATCTAGTAAAAGGAAACGAGTTTGAGTAATTATTCACAAAAGGGGGGTTAGTAATCTAAGGGGGTCACGTAGCATTCGATAAAATGCCTAAATGAGTTCGAGTTATGTTTATGGTTCCTAATTCTAAGTGAAATATGTCACATTGTGGAATAGATTGACGGTGCTAGACGGTCTGGTGATTTGTGATAAAAAAATAAAGGGTAATTCTGATTCAAGGTATGTATGGCTAACTTTAATCTTTGTAGAGTCATCTTATTGGTGTCCGAGCATACGGTATGAAATTCTTGCTTAAGCATGTGTGAATTGATTGTCCTTCTGTGTTGAGGTGTAAGATTTCATTCTCTGATTTTCTTAGTCGATTACCATGTTAATTGTGATTGTGATTATTTGTGCTTATCCTATCATGTGTAAGGTTCGTTAAATGTTCGAATATGTCAATATGGCAGGATGTGCTACTAAATGAAAGAATGTTAACGTATCCTAATGTCGGAATGTATCTAATTACTAAGGGTCGAGTGTGGCAAATGATGAAAAGAAACTGTGGATTGATTTAATTGAGTTAAATAATGATGGAAAAACCATATATGAATTACTGTTTGGTAAGATTATTGTGCCTTGACTTCATGTAGTTGTTGGTTGATATGAACTTATGTTCTTGATGATGAAAATCCATGTGATATAATTGTTGGTTATTGTTTCTATCAAATATGATTGTACGGTGGGATCGGGTTGCGTGCCGCAAAATGAAGTAATAAGGGTGGAGAGGTAATAAGGGTGAAATGTGATTGTATGGTGGGATCGGGTTGCGCGCCGCAACACGAAGTAGTAAGGGTGGAGAGGTAATAAGGGTGAAATGTGATTGTATGGTGGGATCGGGTTGCGCGCCGCAACACGAAGTAGTAAGGGTGGAGAGGTAATAAGGGTGAAATGTGATAGGAGATTCTTACAAGGTACGACCCTTGCTATGGTTACTCATTAATGACTAATTATGACATTAATGAGGCGTTACAAAGGATAACAGTAATTGGGGTTCGGTTACATAACGTTCGAGTAATCAATTGTGGGTCCTTGAATCTGCTCTTAGCTTTGTCTAGATTCATTCTGACAGTGCCTCTCTCCTCTTTTGATCAAGTGGAGTTTCCCGTGGCTGATAAGTTCGTGGGTTTAGTGAATCGTACCTCTTTGTACCGTATCTCTTCAAAGAATTACATCCAGCTGTCACGTTTTCCTGTGCCCACGTGACTGGCTGAGTTTTCAAAAACTGGCTTATGTGTGAAACTCTTATTTAACCAATACAGATAGTCCCCCCACTTACCATATATTTAACGATTAATACTTGGTAAATGGATATTCATTTATGGCGGGAATATTTTACCGCCTCTTTTCCTTGAATCATTGTATTCTTCTCTAAACCATAGGCGTCGTTTGTCACTTCCATTTAATGCTCATACCATGTGTCCTTTTCGGATTGGTTCTGCATTTACTCGACACCTTTTAGGGCTTTTTGCGGCTGTGCCTGTGACGACCCGACCGGTCGTCTTAAGAATTAATGCCTCGATCCCCTATTAACTATTTTCCCCAAGTCTATTTCTGCTAAATTGAATTGACGGGACGTTCGATTTTGAGTTTCGGAGAGTTTTGGGACACTTAGTCCCTAAGTGAGAGCTTAAGTGTTGGAAAGTTTCCCGTAGTCGGATCAGTGTGAAAACGACCTCGGAATAGAAATTCGACGATTTTTTAGCTCCGTTAGGTGATTTCGAGGTTGGGAGCGTGTTCGGAATGTATTTTGGAAGTCCGTAGCTCATTTAGGCTTGAAATGCTGAAGTTTGAATTTTGGAGTTTCCGGTCCGATAGTGAATTTTTGATCTGAGGGTCGGAATGGAATTCCGGAAGTTGCAGTAGTTCCGTCATGTCATTTTGGATGTGTGTGAAAAATTTGAGGTCATTCGGATGAGTTTAGACGTGTTTCGACGTCAGATGTGAATTCTAGAATTTCCCTAAGTTTCTAGGCTTGAACCTATGCATAATCGATGCTTTTGATGTTATGAGATGTGTTTATAAGGCTCGACCTAGTTTGAATAAGGTGTTAAGGTTGGTTGGTGATTTTGGTTGAGGTCCCGGGGGCCTCGAAGTTGTTTCGGATGCTTAACGGGAGAAAATTTGGGACTTAGCTACTGTTGAACCAGGCCTCTTCTGCTGTCTTCGCACCTGCGAAGGTTTTTCCGCAAGTGCAAACTCGTAGGCACGTGGGCCAGGATCACAGGTGCAATAGGGGAGATTAGGCCAGTGGTCGCAGGTGCGACCTAGGTTCCGCAGGTGCGGGACCGTACGACCGCAGGTGCGGCCCTAGTGTAACTTAAGTGATTTTTGCACCTGCGATGCTTTTTCCGTAGGTGCGGTACCGCAGGTGCGAATACCCTGTGTGTTTTATTCCAAAATTCGAGAGTTCATCTCATTATTCTAAAAATTAGGTAAGGGCTCAAGAAATGATGTTTTTCTGTGGGTTTTGAAGAGAAGGATCATAGGTAACGTTTTCTAGTCCTAATTCATCGTTAGACCATTAATCCCCGTTGTTTTCTTTAGTTAATTATCAAAAATAGGGTAAAAACCATGGGAAATTGATGAAAATTCCCCAAAACCGAAATTCTGAGAATTTAAGGGGTTTTTGGCATCGGATTTCGATTGTTTCTGGTCGAGTGAGTTCGTGAGTGAATGAGCGTCTGGAAAATATAACTTTTACCCGATTCCGAGACGTGGGCCCGAGGGGCATTTTGGTTATTTTACCTAATTTCGCGCCTTAGATTTGAATTAAATAGTAGAATCAGTTGCTTGAGATGTTCTTTACGATATGTAATTGAATATCATAGATTTGGGCTATTTGGAGTCGGATACTCATGGAAAATGTGTGGTTTCAAGTTGATTTTGAGCCGGTTCGAGGTAAGTGGCTTGTCTAACCTTGTGTGGGGGACCTTTCCCCTTAGGTGTGGTATTTGGTAACTAAATGCCTTGTACGTGAGATGACGAGCGCGTGCTTGTGATAATTGTTGAAAATCCGGTTTTACTTTAAATATTTAGACTGAGTTTCTTTCTTACTTGTTTTATTCTACTTGCAATTATTGCCTATGTTAGCTTAGAAGCATGCCTAGTTGCCCTAAATTGTATATTTTCTTAAGTTGCTTTAATTGTACTACGTGGAGCATGTTAGGCTAGAAATACTTGTTGCCTTGTATTTTTGCACTCTATTTATGAATATCTTCTTGTTGTGGCTGCGTGTTTACTTTGGGACTGCGAGTTAGATTCCCGATAGAACCCCCTGCATATTTACTTTGGGACTGCGGGTTAGATTCCCGATAGATCCCCCTGCATATTTACTTTGGAACTGCGGGTTAGATTCCTGATACATCCCCCTGCATATTTACTTTGGGACTGCGGGTTAGATTCCCGATAGATCCCCCTGCATATTTACTTTGGAACTGCGGGTTAGATTCCTGATACATCCCCCTGCATATTTACTTTGGGACTGCAGGTTCGATTCCCGATAGATCCCCCTGCACATTGATAGCTGGACTACAGGACGGTATCCTGGGAGATCCTTCAGATATACATATGATGGACAATGGGATGGTATCCTGGGAGATCCTTCAGATATACATATGATGGACTATGGGACGGTATCCCGGGAGATCCTTCAGGTATACATCTGATGGACTACGGGACGGTATCCCGGGAGATCCTTCGGATATATATATGATGGACTATGGGATGGTATCCCTGGAGATCCTTCGTATATACATATGATGGACTAAGGAACGGTATCCCGGGAGATCCACTGGACAGTTGAGAAAAGGACTACAGGACGGTATCCTGGGAGATCCTCATTGTTACCATTATTATCGAGCTGTACATATTCCGTGTTTACTCTGTTCTTGTGTTTTTGTTATTGCCTTGTTTGACCTGTCTTACATCACTGTTGTACTCATTATTACTGCATGTTTTCATACTGTAAATTCCTATTATATTGTTTAACCTCAGTAGGGCCCTGACCTTCCTCGTCACTACCCGACCGAGGTTTGGCTTGGCACTTACTTAGTACCGTTGTGGTGTACTCATGCCCCTTCTGCGCATGTTTTTCATGTGTAGATCCAGGTACCGCCACCCAGGCGCACTATCCTCGAGGTTGAGAGATACAACAGAGACTTTGAGGGACATCTGCCGCGTCCGCAGACCAGGAGTCTCTATCTTATTCCAGCTTTTGTGAAAAGTTTATCTTTCCTTACAGTTGTGTAGCCATTCTGGAGTTAGAGCAGTGTATTATATTCTGTTAGCCTGTGGTTCCCGTGAGTTTCCGGGTTTTGGGGTGATATTGTAGACTTCCGTATTATCTTGGGTTGTATATGCCAAGTGGAATTTATATACAGTCCTTCTTTTAGATTGTTCAGTTTTTACTTAACTATTCCGCATTGCTAGGCTTACCTAGTTATAGGGACTAGGTGCCATCATGACATGTTCACGGAGGGCGAACTGGGGTCGTGAAAAGTTGGTATTAGAGCTCTAGGTTCATAGGAGTCACGGAACACAGGCCGGTTTTATTAGAGTCTCGCTGATCGGTAGGAGACGTTTGTACTTATCTACGAGAGGCTATGTAACTGTTTAGAAAAAATCTTCACTTTATTTTATTTCTTTGTCGTGAGATATTTCTTTTGACATCAATTCTAAACCTCTGTATTCTACTCTCTCACAGATGGTGAGGACACGTGCTACTCAGGACTATCAGGCACCCGCGCCCCCTACCACAACCGTCAAAGGCCGGGGCCGAGGTAGAGGCCGGGGATGCACACGTGGTGCAGCAAGAGCACCTGCGTGAGCTGCTGCCGAGGTACCACCAGCAGATCCAGTCGAGGTCCAGACACCTGCACGCCTACAACTACTACTACTCCAGCCCTTCAGGAGACTTTGGCACAATTCTTGAGCATGTTTGGTACATTGATTCAGGCGGGATTGATTCGGGTTGTACTGACTACTTCACAGATCGAGGGAGGGACCCAGACTCCCGGCGCCCCCACTCCAGAGTAGAGAGTTTCCTTTGGTCAGGTTCCAGGTGTCATGGCGACACAGCATACGGTCTCAGTTCAGTGGGTAGTGAGGACCCCTTACCGAGTAGGGGACATGTGGGTCCAGGAGAGAGGAAAGACGAGGTCAGAAGGGAGAGTACAGAGGAGCGAGTAGACCTCGTAGATTGGGGAGACCCGCTGGCCCTTATTTTGGAGGAAGAGTACCGCATGGTAGAGGTTTTGTGGCCCAGCCAGCTCAGCTTGCATCTCAGATTTTACACCGGGTTTCAGGTGTTCAGGGGTCTCGGAGTACCCGTACTGCATAGTTTCCACTCCCACGTCGGCCACGAGGTTTCTTTGAGTGTGGTGACACCCGCCATATGGTTAGGGACTGCCCCAGACTTCGTAGGGGCGCATCTTCACAAACTTTTCAGCCACAGCGTGCTCAGGCTATGGTTACAGCCCCAGTTGTTACCCCACCTACCCTTGCCGAGGTTGTTGCCTCCGATTCTGTCATCACAAGTATTGTCATGGTTTGTTATCGAGGTGTACCCATTCTATTTGATCTAGGCTCCGCTTATCCTTATGTGCCTTTTTATTTTTGCTCCGTATTTGAGTCTACCTCGGGATTTCCTTGAGTTTTCCTGCTTATGTTTCTACTCCTGTGGGAGATTCTCTTGTTGTGGACCGCATTTATCGGTCGTGTTTGGTTACTATTCGTGGTTTTGAGACCAGTGTGGATTTATTGTTATTCAATATGGTGGATTTTGATATTATCTTGGTCATGGACTGGTTGTCGCCCCATTATGATATTCTTGATTGTCACTCCAAGACCGTGACGCTGGCTATGCCAGTTATTCCGCGTGTTGAGTGGAGTGGTACCTTATATCACACTCCCAGTAGAGTTATCTCTTTTCTTAGAGCTCACCGTATGGTTGAGAAGGGGTGTGCCGCATATTTAGCTTTTGTGAGAGTGTCAGTGTTGATACCCCTTCTGTTGATTCAGTTCCAGTGGTATGTGATTATCCCGATGTTCTTCCAGCTGATCCTTCGGGCATGCCGCCCCATAGAGATATTGATTTTGGCATTGATTTGTTGCCGGGCACTCATCCCATTTCCATTCCTCCGTACCGTATG
>ML320594.1:0-121320 GCA_005239505.1 Nicotiana paniculata
ATTTCATCAAAAGCCTAACTCCCACCAAACCCTAGTCGCCTCCCCTCCCCTTCGTCTCTCTCTCTTTTGCCTCGACCAAACCCTAGCCACCCTAGGTTTCCGCCACCGGAACTCGCCTAACGGTGGCGGACCATCTCCAAACCACCCCAAGCTTTCACACTACAACCCTCTCCTCACCCTTAACCCCATCCCACCATTAGTTTCCCCAAAATCCCACCCAAAATTACCCGATTTCAGATCTAAGAATCTGAAAAACCTAAAATGCTACAATGGCGGATCTTCTCAAATCAACGCCAAATTCGCACTAGATGATCCTCACCCTTCCCTCAATCACCTCCCACCATCTATTTCCCCAAAAACCCATCCAAAATCGTCAATTTTTTGATCTAGGAATACAGAAACCCTAGCTTCCCCTTCTAGCCGATCTGAAGTCCTTCAATGATTTCTACCTACATGGATCGATAGCTCTAGTCGAGGGCTACTGATTCATGTGGGTTGAAGTCATTTTCAAACCCTCCAGAGTCCGGCCAAGGTCCGGCAACCGTCCATTTTCCGGCCAAACCCCTTTTTACGGGTATCTCCTCTTCTTTTTATTATTTCTATTTGCTATTAAAGTATGAAAGCATATCAATTATTGTAATCCTATTTTTGTTTAGGTTTAGTCTTTTCTCTCCTTTTCTTAATATTCTGTCTCTAATTATTTTGTTACCATTAGGTTTAGATTCTGTTTCCTTTTCATTATTTTTCCATGTTTGTTTGTTGTGCATTTCTATGATGGATCCGTCGTTCATTAGTAAGTTTTCTTTTGACGATCGTGATTCCTTGCCTTAGTTTGTTCATTGTGATTGACTTAGTTCAAGAACCTGTTTTGTTATTACTGTTTAGGCAAGATCATTTGTTGATTAACTACTTCGTAGTTTATTTGAGCATTATTATATTTGGATTAGTTAATTAATGGCCTGATTAATTAGGAAATTAGTTAATCCAGAACCAGTGTATGGTCATAGATTAACTTAGTTTAGTCCTAACATCAAGATTAACCTAATTAATGGTAGCTTATAAAAACCACTTGTTTAATAGGTTAACATAGGTTAATAACCTCCCAAACAACTAACTAAGTCCTAAAACTTGTCCAGGTTAACTAGTTAGGATAGCTAAAACAAATTAGTTAACTTGAGCTTAATGATTTATCAAGTTCCTGATTTTAGGTAATCAAGTTAAGTTAATTTAATTTAATCAGTTTACTTAATTTAAGGATTTGAATTGATTGACCTTCTTCATTTAATTAGTATTAAAAAACTAGCTTTAGGCATTTAATCAATTAACCTCTAATTAGTTGACCTAACCTTGGTCAAATAATAACTAGTAGTCACCTAACGGACCTAACTAGTGTTAGTTAACTAGAGTTAAATAATAACCCAAGTGAGCTTAACCTTGATTACCCAATGGTAAATTCAGGGACTCTAAGGGGTACATTAGGTAACTCAGTTTAGGAAATCAAATTTGCAAGGGTAAAAAGGTCTTTTAATGAGTAAGAAAGTTCTAGAATAGGGCAGTTGTCCCAAAGATAGGGTTGACACCTGCCCTATGTACTATTTCAGCTCTTGAAATGGGAATATACCATAGGATACCCCATTCCCAAATATTCTATAAATAGACCCCCCTCCCTTTAGACAAAGGATATTTTGGACACTTTGAAAATTCACTCTACACTCTAAGACTGCTTTTTTTTTTTTAATACTTAACACTGGAAACGGGGAAAAAAATCAGAATAGTTCTTTATTCAAAATATCCAAAACAAATCAGTAGAAAGAAATTTGTTTTCTCAAGAACTCTTGAAGGTTTTCTGTGGGTCTTCTCAATTGGTGGTTTTCTCTGACTTGCTTCTGATTTTTCTGAAATTCCTCTGGTTTGGGTTGTGGAGCTGGGGTTAGTTTTTGGTTGTTGTTTGCTGCTGCTGAATCCTCCTCCTTTTTGCTGATTATTGTTCATACTTGACCTTTATTTGGTCAAGCCCTTTTGCTGTTTTTCTATTTAAAAGGTATGTATCAGCTCATCCATTCTTAATGAAACTCTTGGATTGAAATCTTCATCTTCTACTCACTATATGAACNAGCATGATAATGAATCTGTGAGTGTGACAAATACTGTCTTGATGTTAGTATAGCTCTTGCTGGTATATGTTGTTTGCTTCAAATTATATGTACACAAAAAATGTTTCATACTTATAGTTCTATATTAGGAAATAAGCTGCACTAGGATGTTGAATCTGACCTTCTCCATGGTCAGATTCTTCCTATAAGAGTGCAGAAATATGCTTTCGATTGAACCTCTTTGGTTAATAAAGAGATTCAACAAGCAAGTCTCTAAATAGTTTAGGATGTTGGCATTAGGGTAGATGAATCTGACTTCTTAATAGTCAAAATTCACCCCTTAGTAGTGCACAAACATTAGTATGGTTCGCCGAAGTTTACCTTTCGAAGGGGTATAAAGTATGTAGTTAAGAAGGGCATTAGAGTGAGGAATCTGAACCCTTGAATGGTCAGATTCATCCTCTAAAAATGCCTAAATAATCAAAATTTCTATATAGTTTAGAGTTATGTTAGTATTAGCACTAGGGTAGATGAATTTGACTTGTTGATAGTCAAATTCACCCTATGGCAGTGCATAAGCACTAATCTAGCTTGCTAAATTTTCCTTTCAAAAGATATAAAGTGTAACTAGGAAGAGCCTTAAGGAAAGGAATCTGAATCTGAACAATGGTCGGATTTACTTCTCAAAGTGCTAACAGTGGTCAAAACATTTGACTGAATACTAGTCAGAATAGGTATGACTATAAAAGTCTAAACGAAGTAGCATCATCTGGACTTAAGTCTAACCACTCATATGGTCAGATTCAGTCCAGCCAATGCATAATAGGACTTTGTTTCAATTTGACACCATTAGAGCCAAACTCCGACCCCTATAATGGTCAGATTTGCTCTAAAAGGTGTATAACATATCTATTGTTGAGATAGTTAGGAATTACGAACAAAAAACTGCAAATGCATAATATAAAGAATCCAGATATGGAGCGGCTAATTAGAATTCCCATTTTAAGTATGATTCCTTGAATGGTCATAAGAAATGTATTTCTTTTTTAGAAGTTGTATTTTGCTTCAACAAACTGTAATTCATTTATTTATGCACTTTTGAATCTTGTAATTTAAGGGACTGGACTGTACATTCATTCTTTAGCTTTTATAGTTTATGACGTTCAAACTGAATTTTGAGGCGATTTTTTCTGAAATCTCTAAAAAAAATTGGTTTTAGTTCAAAAACAGGAATAGGTGTTTAATCAAAAGAAGACTTAGTGTTCGAATCAGTCCCCATGGAAATTTTCATAAATATTTTTTTTATCAGATTTTCAGAAACAGTTATTTCAAAATTCGGTTGCTTCAAGATAATTGGACTTAGCAGATTATTTTTTTAACTCACCTTGTACCTTGTTAAACTTACTGAAAATCAAAGAAAGAATCTGTTCTTTTAATTCATATAATTGACCTTAAAAACTATTTTTTTTAGGAATTTCGAAAGATATGTAAAAAAAATGGATCTGCCATTTCCATCAAATACAGAGGATGTTCCTTTAAATGAACTTGTAGCAGTAGACACACGAATCCCCTCAATATGTATGAGTTATGGATTATATCGTATATATGAAATTGAGAAAAATTGTTTAGTTGAATATTTCAAATGTGGTTGAATGTGTTTATTCCTTTCCTTAAATGCATGATTGATATTTAGGATTTGTAAATCATTGATTCTGTTTCTTTTTTTTAGGATTTCTTCGAAAACTCGTCATTATTAGCATGCTTCTAATTGAATTATATAGCTTCCTTTCTTTCACAATTAGTCACAATTAGGATTGCCCAAAGAGTTAAATGATAAAATTGGGCTAAAACAGGGCCATATCACAAAACATGTTACCTTTAGGCTTTTGAACATCATTTTAGGTAATCCTTAGGTAGAATGAATACCTTTACTTTGGAAACTTGACAAAAATTGATCATTACCCCTAAATTACAATAAACTACACTCGGGAGTGGCAACTCATGCCCCCGACCCTTAACTCTAAATAACTAATAAAAATAGCATAGCAATCACAGGTGCATTTCATATGACGCTTTTGCCATGTGCCCAAAAACAACAAGTGTACGCCATCATAACTTGTCCAAGATAAATCCATAAACGTCCTAATCGATCTTAAAACTAAAACGCTCTTTCGAAAAAATAGAAAACTCGAACATCGCCAAAAATGGGTATTATAAAACCGTCACGACCATAGTCTTGACTACGTAATCTACACGCGGGTGCGACAACTCATGTCCCCATCTTAAACTTCAAACTATAATAAAAATCACATGTTGTAATTGCGGGTGCATTTCATGTGGCGTAGTTATAATGTGTCCAAAAACAAATAAGTGCACGACATCGTGACTTATTTCAAGATAAATCCATAAATATTAAAAGCGGTTTAAAAGTGAAAAAAGGCTAAAAAGCACAACATGTTTAAAATATGTAAATATTTAGATAATTAGGCCAAATATTAATAGTTAAGCAACCGTTCTAGAACCACGGAATTTAGGAGTGCCTAACACCTTCTCCCGGGTTAACAGAATTTCTTATCTGGATTTCTAGTTCGCAGACAATTTAACATAGAGTCAAAATTTCCTCGGTTTGGGATTTAAAATATAAAATGGTGTCCCGAAACACTGTAAAAATTCGGGTGGCGACTCTGAAATTAATAAATAATCCCAAAATCGAATAATGTCACTTAAATTGGAAAAACTCCCTTATCCAACCTCACCGGAGGAAAAAGGAGGTGTGACATTATCAGTTTTTCACATAACGGCTTCTCGGCTATACGTCCAGGATGCGCACGCAAATCGAGGTGAGATATAAGGAGGTTTTTACGGCCTCGGAACACAGATTTAGCTAAGATTACACGGGATGACCTTTTGGGTCATCACACCGAGCGCCTATGAGTGAGCCTTCTACGGCAGAGCAATTATATATTTATATATAACGAGCCTTATAGGGCCGGACAACTATTTTACTTACTATATTGGGAGAGTTGATTCAGTTTCAGTAGGTAAGAATATCTCCAGATTATCTTTGACTTCCAGTTAATTTCAGTTATTATATTATCAGTTCAGTTTCAGCTTTCAGTATATTGCCTTACATACTCAGTACATTATTCGTACTGACGTCCTTTTGTTGGGGACGCTGCATTCATGCCTGCAGGTACAGATAATCAGATCGACGAGCCCTCATAGTAGACGAGGTTTGCATTCAACGAAGGATTGATAAGACTCCACCTCATTCGGAGTGCATCCGAGTCTATGACTCATTGTGTCAGAATTTTGCTATAGATGTATGGGTAAGCTGGTGCCATGTCCTATTTGATGTTACATAATCTTAGAGGCTTTGTAGACAAAGGTTCAGTTTGTAAAGTATGTCAGAAGCCTTGACGGCCCATATGGATTCATGTTTTAAGAACGGTAGTTTATTGATACAGTGTTGCCCACTAATAGTTATTCATTATGAGTCGTGGCCATGTGGGCCCATGATAGTTACAAAAGGGATGAGTTCACCTAACTCAACCTATGTATGTTATAGTTTTGGTCGAACGATCATGATTTACAGAGTGAATCGCTCGGGCCAGTTAGGCACCTGGTGCCAGCCACGCCTCCCAAGGTTTGGGGTGTGACAAAGTGGTATCAGAGCGGGTTGTGTTCTAGGGAGTCTACAAAGCCGTGCCTAGTAGAGTCTCACTTATGAATGTGTTGCGCGCCACATTTATAAATGAAAGGCTATAGGGCATTTAGGAAATGTTACCCTTCTTTTTTTCCAGAACGTGCCATAGAGCTGAGTCGTAAGAAGTCAATATGAAATTGTCGCGAGATTGTTTATGCACCAGAGGTGAAGGTATTACAGTAGAGCTTTAATGCGTAATGTGGAATGTGGAAGGGAAGTTATGAAAGAAACCAAAGATAGGATGCGAGATTGAAAGATAAGTAAGTTAAAGATAAAGAAAATACGAAATACTCAAGTAGAAAAGGTTGTGAATAGTCTAGACTCCAGACAGAGGTTGGGTTTTAGTTTAGTTACAGAGGAGACCCTAATGAAAATTTTGTAAATCTGTGATAGTCAACATTCGAGGACGAATGTTCTAAAGGAGGGAAAGATATTACACCCCGTAAGTTCAACAACATTGATGCAGTTAGATATTTTGCTAATGTCGTATTTTCTTTTAAGTTGAGTATTTTAGTAAAAGTTTTATAAGTATGATTTTGGATAGTTACCATTATTACTATTTTCAAATATGGCAAATTATACACATAATATGAGAAAGTGTGATCTAACCACAATGATTAACTCAATTAGTTGAATATAAGGGGGTGAAACATAAAAATCCTTTTGATAGATTGATTCAACTGGTTAATTTGAATAAGGTACGTCTTGCCTCAACTTTAAATTTCCTCCGTAAAAATACCAAAATTTGGGTCTCTATTAACAAACGTTGCCCTCCTTTTAGATCTTTGACATTCTTGGACTAATTAAAGGTAGAAATTTTATCTTTAATCTATTATGTTTCAAGAAAATTTGAGCTTTTAAGTTTTATCCGTTATGTTTCAACGAAGTTTTCTTTTTATTGTTACTAGTATAGTTAGTCATAATATAATGTTAGCAACTAATTAATTTATATGGAGAAATGTGGTAGATGAGGATTCACTAGGAATAATTAAAGGTAAAAAAATTTGAGTTTTACTCTATTATGTTTCAGGAAGATTTGTTTCTTTTTACTAGTATTATTACTTTATGAATTTATGTTTTATCCCTTGATGGTGTAAATAATTTTTACACCATCAGTAGATAACTTATAATAGTAGGTTATACTTATCAAGAATTAACATGTATATACATTAACCAGGTGAAGAATGTTTTTCACTATCAACAGATTTTAAACTGTGATAGCATGTTGGTTACTATTATTACTAGATTACCAATTAATATTTATTAAGAACCTGCAATTACTGAACAAATAACCTAGTCGTGTAGAGAGTTTTTACAATGTCAGTATATTGAAGTTAAACCGTTTACTTTTTTAACAATAATATTTCATATTATTACTGGTATTATGTTAAAAATTACTGTTTCACATACATTATTCGAATAAAGAAGGTTATCTTTTTACTATTTTAAGAATTAAGTATACGAAAATTTGTACTCTTTATATGAGATTAGGAAAAATAGAAGTTAAGAAAATATATGTATCTTTACATGGATGTTTTAATAAAATAGTAGTGTATGTATTAATTTTATATGGTACCACATGAACGTAATAGTACGATGTATAAAGTGTATTAAAAATAAGTAGAATTTTAAATAATTTGAGATAATTCTTAATTATGCGGGTAATTAGTTAATTATTGAGTAATGAAACATTACCTAATTAACTAATAAATTGGATAAGATTAAAATTTCCCCCACCCCACGTGGCAGCCACATGCAAATGTATTAGGTGATTCATACACATTACGTGAGTCATATAGCAGTTGTCAAAGGAAAAGTATGTCAAGACTGAAGAATAGAGTTACCACCTCAAACTAAAACATTGCATCTGCTGAAGGTAAATTCTGATTCATTTTAAGAAAAAGAGGCCAAGTGGCACAGCTGCTTATCTATTCCTGTTTGGTGCAATGTTTGATGAATTGGAAATCTGACTACAAGTTATTTATTGAAAATGTACCAAGGGTTTTCTTCTGTTATTCATGGCCACAAGAGACATGGTTGTTGTAAGATTTTGGTTTCCTTTCCTACGAGCAACTAAACAAATTAAATTTTAAAGTTGTGGATAGGCACATGTGCATTGTTGGTTTCTTAGATTGTGGAACCTAATGCTAAGTTATTTCTAGGATAAGGGAGCATTTAACAGATCTTGGATGCTGCACGAAGTTGTTGATATGCCAAATTATATATCATCATATGTCTCGATGATATTATCTAGGATTGTAAGTTCCTACAAGATCATCGTAATAGTTATTTGGACATGCATTTTAGTGGTGCATGGACTCGCATACGAAGATTGAGGACTAAGATTCAGGTACGTTTAAGGCTAATCCCTTCTTTCATTTTGGCATGATCTCGTAATTACACAAATTTGATAACGAGCCATAAAGAACAATTCATATCCCGAAATTTACGTATATTTTGCTAGTCTCGCAAGTTATGTATATTTTCCTATTTTTTTAAGTTACAATATTCTCCTTATCGGGACTTCATATTCAATTTGATTATCTCCTTCATCCAGTCAAGAGAGCAGAGAGTTTATATATATAGTATTAAAAGTATTTTCATTATCATCGAGCTATAACCGATGGGCAGGACCCTATTGGGTAATCTCTGATCAGATGGTAAGTTATATACCGAGCTACTGTGGCCGAGCGCCTATGAGCGAGCCCAGTTGGTCGAGATACAGAGCCTAGTGTGGCCGAGCGCCTATGAGCGAGCCTTCTACGGCAGAGCAGTTATATATATATATATAAGACAACTATTTTACTTACTATATTGAGAGAGTTGAGTCAGTATCAGCAGGTAAGCATATCTCCAGATTATCTTTGACTACTTTCAGTTATTATATTATCAGTTTAGTTTCAGCTTTCAGTATATTGCCCTACATACTTAGTACATTATTCGTACTGATGTCCTTTTGTTGAGGACGCTGCATTCATGCCTGCAGGTATAGATAATCAGATCGACGAGCCCTCATAGTAGACGAGGTTTGCATTCAACGAAGGATTGATAAGACTCCACCTCATTCGGAGTGCATCCGAGTCTATGACTCATTGTGTCAGAATTTTGCTACAGATGTATGGGTAAGTCGGTGCCCTGTCCTGTTTGATGTTACATAATCTTAGAGGCTTTATAGATAGAGGTTCAGTTTGTACAATATGTCAGAGGGCTTGACGGCCCATATGGATTCATGTTTTAAGAACGATAGTTTATTGATAAAGTGTTGCCCACTAATAATTATACATTATGAGTCATGGCCATGTGGGCCCATGATAGTTACAAAAGGGATGAGTTCAGCTAACTCAACCTATTTATGTTCTAGTTTTGGTCGAACGATCACGAGTTACCGAGTGGTTTGCTTGGGCCTGTTAGGCACCTGGTGCCAGCGACGCCTCCCAAGGTTTGGGGCGTGACAGAGGGTGACCATGTTTCCTTCTCTAGTTATGCTTTTAGTGGTTGCCGCTAATTTGGCGAGGCCATCGGCTTCGGTGTTTTGTATCCGAGGGATTTGGTCGACCTGGCATCCATCAAACTCGGGCAGTAATTTGCAGATTTTGGCCTGGTATTTTTTCAACCTTTGTTCTTTGATATGGAAAATCCCTGTGACTTGGTTGACGACGAGTTGAGAATCGCGGCGGCCTCTCCCCGTACTTGAGTGTTAGCCTTAATCCTGCAATCACGACCTCATACTAGGCCTCATTGTTAGTCATGTCCGGGCATCTTATGGACTGGCGAATCACTTCACCTATCGGGACCTCGAGCACGAGTCCCAGCCCAGACCCTCATGCATTGGAAGCGCCGTCGGTGTACAAAATCCATAAAGCTTGTGTTTGTGGAGAAGCGTGTGCGGATTCTTTTTCAACTTCAGGCATTATTTTTGCGTTGAAGTCGGTGAAGAAGTCGGCGAGGACTTGTGATTTTGTCGTCGGCCGTGGTTGATATATGATATCATGCTCGATTAATTCTATGTCCCACTAAAATAATCTTCCCGACAACTCGGGCATTGCAAAATACTTCTCAAGGAAAAAGTTGTGATTACCGAGAAGGGGTGGCACTGAAAGTAGGGTCTAAGCTTTCGTGAAGCTACAACAAAGGCTAGGGCCAGTTTTTCGAGGTGGGGGTACCTCGTCTCGGTGTTGATTAGGGTTTTGGTAATGTAATAGATGGGAGACTGTGTACCTTTGTCTTCTCAGACCAGAAGTGCACTCGCCGCTACTTTAGATACGACGAGGTAGACGAGGAAACACTCCCCAGGTTCTGCTTTGGCAAGAAACGACAGTGACGATAGATAATCTTTTAACTCCTTTAGGTCTTGAACGCACTCGGATGTCCATAGGAGGCCGTCGTCCTTCTTGATTATGCCGAAAAACTTATGATATCTATCAGACGATCGCGAGATCAATCTCGACAAGGCGGAGATGCGGCTGGTCAACTTCTAAACCTGTTTTTTGCTGGTTAAGTGTTCTCGTATTCCCTCTATGGCTTTGATTTGGTCAGGATTGACCTCGATACTTCTTTATGTTACCAGAAAACCCAAGAACTTTCCTGAGGTTACGCTGAACTCACACTTCTCAAGATTTAGTTTCATCACATATCGCCTGAGTATGTCGAAGGCCTCTTTAGTGGTCGATATGATCTTCTTTCCTTTTGGACTTGACCAACATATCATCTATGTAGACCTCCATGGTCTTGCTGAGTTGGTCCTTGAACATTCTTGTCACCAACCTTTGGTATGTTGCCCCTCCCCCCCCCCCCCCCCCCCCCCCCCCCCCCCCGTTTTCAGTCCGAAAGGCATTACCCTATAGCAATACGTTCCTTGGTGGGTGATGAAGGTGGTCTTTTCCTAGTCCTCACCTTCCATGAGGATCTAGTTATAACCCGTGTATGCATCTAAGAAGCTCACAGTTCGTGCTCGGCTGTTGCGTCAATGAGCTGGTCAATATGGGGTAGCGGGAATGAGTCTTTTGGGAATGCTTTGTTCAAATTTGTGAAGTCTACGCACATCCGCCATTTTTTGTTCTTCTTTTTTAATATGACCACGTTGGCGACCCATTGGGGGTATTTTGATCTGATGGAGCCGTTTTCTAGCAACTTTTCAACCTTATCGCAAATTGCATTGTTTATTGCGGAATTGAACTTCTGCCTAACTTGCCTTACCGGGGGTAGAATAGGTCGACATTCAACTTGAGTGATGCGACCTCCTTCGGGATACCTGGCATGTCTGCATGGGAAAAAGAAAAAAAATTCTACATTATTAGCTAAATAATAACGGAATTTATCGGGTTCCAAAATCTTGCAATCGATATAGGATTTCTTGTTGTGGTCATTATTATCAAGTCGGACAGGGTCGAGGCCTTCTATGATTGATCCCATGGCCCTTATTATTTCTAGGTCTCTGATGACGTCCGCTCTTTCATCACTGCTCGACCTCGGCCCTGTTAATTTTTATGCCTCTTTTGCTTTGCCCTTTATTTGTTGGGTGTATGTGCAGTCCTAGGCGATGCGATAGCACTCTCGGGACGTGCGTTGTTCTCCTCGTATGCTGAACAATCCCCATGTGGTGGGAAATTTGATAACCTGGTACAAGCTAGAGGAGATGGCCTTCATGGCGTGTATCCAAGGTTGACCTATTATGGCGTTATATGTCGTGTCCTGATCCATGATGTGGAATGTGGTTTCCAGAGTGCCGCCGCCGGCGAGGACGGGGAGTGTGATTTCTCCAGATATTCATTCAACTGCATTGTTAAAACCGGTTAGCGTGATGCAGCGTGGCACTATCTTATCCTCGAGTTTCATTTGTGCAAGCACTTGAGGGTGGATAATTCATGTGTCGCTCCCATCATCCACCATAATGCGCCTTACATCTGTATCTAATATTCGTAAAGTGATAACAAGAGCATCATAGTGTGGGAAAACCAAACCGTGGGTATCTGACTTATTGAAGATTATACTTTTTTCCAGTTCGTCCTATCGTTCATGAGTGATCGACCGTTTGAGTTTGTGGGTTGTGGTGAACTTTACGTTATTTATCGGCGAGTCTTCGCTGCCTCCAAGGATAATTTTAATTGTGCAAGTTGGTGAAGGTGGTTTTGGCGGCCCCTGGTGTTGTTCACGTCCTCGAGAAAAGTTGCCCCTTCCTCGGTCGCTTATCAACTCTTTCAAGTGTCCTTGGTGAAGCATGTTCATGCCCTTCTTCCTTAGAGCGATGCAGTCCTCGGTTTTAGGACCTCATTCCTAGTGGAATTCGCAGAGGGCGTTTGACTTCCTGGTGCTTGGGTCGGACCTCATTTTTTGTGGCCACTTCGCTTTTGGGTCGAGCTTCTCCAACGCGTAAACTATTTCTGAAAGTGAGACACAAAATTGTGAGAAGATAGTAAAGAGGGCATACCTCTCTCGCTTCGGTGAGTCCCTGTCCTTGGCCTAGATGGACCCTCTTCGTGACGGGAGTGTGGCATGATGGTGTCCCTATGGATGATGCCTTTCTCTGTTGGGTCATGGAACTGCTAGATCCCTTCTGACACCGTTTCTTTGGTCTTTCCTAGACTCGGCCTGTATTGAGGTCAGCAGTTGGGTCGGTCCATTTAGGTCATCTTCGTCAGCACGGACTTCGACGCAATAGGCATTGTATTTTATCCCAAGTGGTTGGGAGATATTTCATAAGTCAACTCAGCAACCTTTTGGTCGCCCTTGAACCGTTTCTGTTCAGCCCATTTTGGAAAGCTGCTACAGCCATGCCTTCTGATACATTTGGTATGGTCATCCTTACACGGTTGAATCGAGCAAGAAAGTCCCTCATTTCTCCAGGTGATTGTTTGATGGCAAATATATCATTTACTCTTGCATCCTCCTTTTTAGCTCTGATATGGGCCGTTACGAACCTGTTGTCTATCTCTTCGAATGATTCAATGGAACACGCGGGAAACTAAGAATACCAACTTATTGCGCCCCCGGTGAGGGTTTCGCCAAACTTTTTCAACAGGATGGAGGATACTTGTTCTTTGGCGAGATCATTATCTTTTACTGCAGTGACATAGTGAGTCACATGATCTTCAGGGTCAGTCATACTTTCGTATGCTTTTAGGTACGACAGTATTATGAAGGTCTTAGGTACGAAATGTGGCGGGGTGACTTCATCGTTGTATGGTTGTTCAACGAACCGACCATCATCTCTTTTTAGTAAGAGTTCTACCCTTTGTCGATGTTCTTTCATTTGGTCTCGAAGCATTTTGTTTTCGTTTTCCATTTCTTCCATCTTCCTCAAAATGGATATGAGGGTGTCGTCACCTGCATTACTAACATTATGAGTGATACCAGTTATGGGAGGGAGAGGGCCGTGTTGTTCGGCCGTTATTAGTGCAACGCAAGTCCTTGCATTTTCTCTGATCACTTTTTGTGCGGGCTTGTCGAGGATGTTGGTCAACGTGTTTTTCAGCCAAGCCTCTAGTAGTTTCTACACTGTGGGTGGCACCTCTTTCGTTGTGGAAGTGGAAGCCCCTTTATGGTGGGACGTTGTGATACTACTATGAGGGAGGGGTGATCCCCTTCACCTGGGATAGGCGTTTGGCATTACATCTTCACCCTCCATTTCAGAAACCTTGTTGATGGTGTTTAAGAGGTTGGTGGTGAGGTCAGCAACTACCCTCAACTTTTCTTCTCTGTTACCTACCATGTCAGATCTGTGTGTACAAGAGAGTAGGGGTTTTTTTTTAGAAGTGTTCTAGTTATAGATCTAGAAGAAACTAAAATTTTAACTAGCAATTCCCCACAGACGGCACCAAATTGTTTGACCAAACAATATAAATCTTTGGTTAAACCAATTAATTCTATGTAATGAAAGGTTAAACCTAGTTAATGATAATAACTTCAGATCTATAATCGATTTATATGAATAATGTAGAGCAGCGTTGAAAGAAGGTTAAATGCAATGTGCATTTAATGTTTCAAGATCAATAATGAAAGAGGAAGATCAAGCAATAAATAACAATAAATGGCATTAAAGTAAATAAGGAGAATGATTCACCCAATATTGAATGAGGTGGATAATTTCTCCTTTTGACAATGATGAATTATAGACAAATACTAGAATATTGGGACCTTTCTTGTATCTGATAGAAAAAGTGTGGGATAATCGACAATCGAATCTCTTTAGAAAATTAATATTTGTATTTATCTAGGGAGAAAGTTTGTTTTTCCAAGAATGTTTTTATTAGAGAATATTACATGCTTTTCACCTAATCTCTCTTTCTATTTATAAGGGACATACCCCCAATTAACCCCAAAAGTACAAGTACAGAGAATATTCAACGGAATATTCTCTTAAAGATCCCATCACTAAACTAGTCGTTACGGCCTCTTTTGATACTTCACCTCGGTCATGGTTGACTGCTCGGCTGTAAGTTCCACTGGTTATTAGTCGACCTCGGCCAAATCACTTTTTGCAATACGACTTCGTGTCGAACATCCTTAAGCAGTGTAACGACCCGACTGGCTGTTTTGCTTTCTAGAACCCCGCTCCCCTAAATAAGACTTCCTATACTTGCTTTTACTGATTTGTGACTTGACGGGGGTGGTTGGTTCGGGATTTGGAAGATTTTGGATTGAAAACAGAACACTTGGTTCCTTAAGGTTGGCTTAAAAGACCAAGTTTAACTTCGGCCAATATTTTTAGTAAATGACCTCGAAATCAGGATTTGACGGTTCCAATAGGTTTGTATGATGATTACGAACTTGTTCGGATGCTCGGACCGGGTTTTGGATGACCCGGGAGCATTTCGGCGCCTAATAGTGAAAGTTAGCTCTTGAAGGTTTTAGAAGTTCTTTAAATTTGGTTTGGAACGTGTTTTGGTGTTATCGAGGTCCAAACGGAAATTCGAGACTGAGAATAGTTCTGTAACGTCATTTAAGACTTGCAGACAAAATTTGGTGTCATTCCGAGTAGTGAAAGTACATTTCAGCGCAGTGGAAGTAAATTAAAGAACATGAAGTTCTTAAGTTTGAATCAATTGTTTTTGGGTGCGATTCTTAGTTTTAATGTTGTTTCGGGCATTCCGAGAGTTCGAGCGAGTCCGTTTTATGACTCCATACTTGTTGGTATGTTTGGACGGGGCCCCGAGGCCATTCGGACGATGTGCAAGTTGAGTATAAAACTCAACAGGGTTGCTGGTGCACCAGATCTGGTGTGCCCGAACCTGCGAGCGAAGCCCCACAGGTGCGGCCCAAGGAGAGTAGCACAGTTTCTGCAGATGCGGGTCCTTCTCCGCAGAAGCGAAAGTCCGCCCACAGATGCGGCCCCAGCCGGCCCAGCCAATTCCATAGGAGCGGACACTTCGTCCGCAGAAGCGGATCCGCAGGTCAGGCCTATGCTCCGCAGGTGAAAAAATCGTTGGGGAAGTGAGGTTCATTTATTACGGGATTAAGACACTTTCATTCATTTTTCTTCCACTCTTGGGCGATTTGAGAGCTTCTAAGGAGGGAATTTCGATCTAGCTCTGTGAGGTAAGTAATTTCTACCTAACGTGAGTTTGATACATAGTTTATGGGTAGATTATAACATATAAATTAGTGAAAATCATGGGTTTAGAGGAAAACCTAGGTTTTTGATAAAAATGGAGTTTTACCACGAAAATGGTTATGGAACTTAATAAAAATCATATATTTATGTTCCTAAGGTTATGAGTATCAACTTTCTTCGAAAATTTTCAGAACCCAGGCACGTGGCCCCGGGGATGAATTTTTAGGAATCTTGCACTTTGAGTTGGGAAATTACTTTAATAGTTGGGACATGAACTTTTAAGCCTATATTGATTAGTCTTTACACTATTTGGATAGTTTTGGATTGTTCGGCACCAAATTAAGGGATTGGGCATAAGCTTGGACCGGAAAGTAGGCTTTGAAGCGGGTAAGTCTCTTTCCTAACCTTGTAAGAGGAAAATTTCTCCATAGGTGAACTTAATTAGTATGTGATTATTTGTGGGAGCTACGTACGTACAAAGTGACGAGAGTCCGCATGTAGCTACTATTCATGTTATGTCCGCATAGTTTTAGGCTTACACCATGCTTTGTGGACACCGTAACTGATCATGTATGTTGACTGTATTGGATAAAAACTAAATTGAAGATTTTAATAATTTCAAAGGTTTCAAGTAAATTATTATTTTGAAAATAATTGAGGAAAGCTATGTTATATTTATATGTAACCTCGTCGCAAGTACATTCCGCGAGCGGGGTGACTATTTCCACTACTCTCATGGAAGCGGGTCATTCGCCTCGGCAAGTTAATATATGCGTCTTTGATTCGCGCCGCTCGACCCTTGACAATGCAAAATTTATATTTTTATGTTGGATCGGGCCGAACGTCCTCGGTGGAATTTGTGTGTGATAATAGAACTGGAAGCCTTTTTATAACTGGTATAAATTTATTGTTTTAGAGATCATTGTTTTAAATGAGAAGTGTTTTGGGTTGCTTAAATATGATGGAAGAATTGTTAAGTTATTTCTTGTTCTGAGTTTAATGTTAGTTCTGTATATCTTGCTTATTTAGAATCACACATTATTATATTGTTGGCCCTAGTATGTGTCGAAGTCGGTCCCTCGTCACTACTTCTTCGAGGTTAGACTAGATACTTACTGGGTACATATTTTTATGTACTCACGCTACACTTCTGTACTTGATTGTACAGGATTTGAGGTGGGTGCATCTGGCCACCAGTCCGGCGCGTAGATTGATTTTCCAGCTCGAGATTTCCCGTTGAGCTGCCCTTTTGAGCCGTTCTGCAGCAGCTGGAGTCTCTCTTTTGCTTATTTTCTGTCTATTTCCTTTCAGACAGTAGGCTAGCATCTGTTTTGTATATTCTACTAGATTGCCCACATACATGTGACACCAGGTTTTGGCACACACACTAGTAGACTTGTGATTTTGGTTTTGGCTTTCATGACTTCGATTTGTGATCGTTGCTTCCACTTATTTATGTTAAAAATTGTAACCTTCTAGATTTTCTCAACAAACAGGAAAAAGTCACTACTTATTAATTTATTTAAAACGAAAATCACTAGTTGATCAGTGTTGGCTTGCCTAACAACGGTATTGGGCGTCATCACGGCCTATAATGGAATTGGATCGTGACAGGCAGATTTTGACCCATACAAAAACATGAAGGTTTGACCTCCCATCAAATAACCCGAAGCTCAAACAATTTTTTCACACCAAAACAATCACTATTCGAAATTTAGATTTTCACCAAAGATTTAGATTTGTAAGAAGAGAAGAGGAAGGAGAACGAAGAGGGGGAGAAGTTTTAGTTTGTCTGAAGTTTACCTATAATATAATAATAAGTGTCAATTGAAAGTTTTCAAAAAATTAGTTATAAGTTAAATGTGAGTGTCCAGTTCAACTACTCTTTGAAAGATTTTCAAAATTTCTAGTTCACCTCAACTCTAAGCCACTCGTGGATTGTTCAATGTGTAATAACACAGAAGGTTAGCTTGATAAGTAGCTGCTTTAGAAAGAGAGTGAGGTCATAGAAGGAGACATCATTATATAAAGGGTGTCGTTAGATAATGTTCAACCAGAAGAACACTAAATATTTAATAAAGTTGGAGTATAAAAATAAAACCTTGTGCTCACAGTCCTAGATTAAAATTATATACAAATTGGGTTATGATAATAAATCAATGTCACTAACAGAAAATCCTGCCTAATCCACTAACAGGGCCTAGTGGGTGGCGTTGTCTAAAGGTTTAAAATACAAAACTGGTCGGTATGTAAAAACTAATTGTATATACTAGCCGAAAATTGTATAAAATTTTTATATATTTTTTTTATATGGTATACATACAAAAAATATATATTTTATTGGTAATTATTTTTAAGAGCAGCTAAAAATATACTCTTCCGGAACGCAAGTGAATCTTGCTAATCAATTTTCTTTAGTATGTGTCAAGATTTAAGAATTTACTCATGCCCAATTGCCATTTCGATTGCAACTCATTTTTCTTCTCATTTTCCTTATTTTAATATATGTTTTATGGTTTTGATTTCTGAACATTATAAGATTGTGTTTTCATAAAGTTTGTGGGACACGAAAAATAAGATATATAATATATTGATTACTTTATAATAGTAGGAAGGTATTTGAATTGTGATTACGATGACAGTTTTCCTTGAAAAATAGAATTACTGATTTAGTGAATGAAATAATTAAGAAACATAAAAAACGGTTGAAGTTGGAGTGCGGTGTCATTCACATACTAGATGCGTTGCGACAGGAAAATCTTTTTGGCGTGCACCGAAAAGATATGGTTACGGGAATTCTTTTGTTAGTTCCTAAAGTATTGTATACACGTGAAATCGAGCCCGTTAGACATCTCGGTTCTAGATGGAGAAAACGGATAGAGACATGACCATAAGGAATCGGAGTCGGGACAAGGAGCCCCTCGAGTCGGGGTCCGGGCAAAATACCTACCCTCGAAAGAATCGGGGTCACATCCCCAGGTCCGATTCGAATTCCAAAACATCGGAGAGCATTACCATATAATCGAGCACGACTAGCGAAAGGCCGTGATATCCACGCCCAATCGGATGTCACGGCGTGAATCTCGGCACGTATCGGCAGAAAATCTGTGATTAGCAAAACGGAAGATTTTTACCTTTTATGGAATTGTATTAAGGGTAAAACTCCCTACTATATAAAGGGGAGTCTGACTATCCATTAGACACATTATAACACGCATATCAAAGCAATATATTCGTATTTTCTCTGTTATTCAAAGTACTTACTTTTGTTCATTAGTTCTTCATTGTTATGAGCCCGGGATCGAAGGCAGGCATTACATTAAGTTGTTACTGAGTCTAGATCACTCCCCTTAATTAGTTTGACAATTTATTACATCTTTTATTTGTTTAATCTGACGTTATTTATCATTTGTATTGAATTAATTCGCATATCCTTAAAATCACATATAAATTTAATTATTATCCATTTTTAGGGTAAACAGTTTGGCGCCCACAGTGGGACTAAGGATAATGTGGCAATTTTGATACAAATTTCCATAACACGCTTTATTTTACACTTGTTCTTTGAGATTTTAATTTCAGGTCAAATTAAAAATGTCAAACTCCCAATCTGCCCATTTGAACGTTGATGCTGAGTCCGGCCATCATGGCAAGAACAACAATGTGGTACCCAGCAACAAGGTACCCCTTGTTGACCCTAATGGAGTCCCAGTCGCGGATCTGATCGATGCTAACTCATACGTGGCTATCGAAGCAAACTTGCCTACTGATCCGTAAAAACAACATTCGCGGGGGAGCCCGGTCAACAGCCCGGAGTACATAAGACGGAGTAGGTGGTGGGATCAAATTGCGGGTGATCTTCGAAATGTTACAGGCTCAATAGGCAGCAATACCCCAGTTGCAGAACCAAAGCCTCGCCCCCATCAGAGTTGAGCTTGAACCATCCTAGGAAAACGCTCGCAGAAATGAACCGGCCACAGAAAAGTCGGGTAAAGCAGAACTCGGGACCAACTCCGAGATAATAAAGAATCTTGAGGAACTGACATAACGGGTGGAATCGGGAGAAAATAAAATTGAAGCCAACGACAAAAAAGTAGAGACCTATAACTCCAGAGTTGATCAAATCCCAGGAGCTCCATTGATATTGAAGGGCCTAGTTTCCAAGAAATTTGTTCAAAAACCTTTCCCTCCGAGTGTAGCTCCAAAGCCGATCCGAAAGAAGTTACGTATTCTGAAATATAATGGAACAACCGATCCATATGAACATGTGACCTCCTACACGTGCGCCGTCAATGGAAACGATTTGGAAGATGACGAGATCAAATCTGTTTTGCTGAAAACGTTCGGAGACACCTTATCAAAAGTAGCTATGATATGGTATCACAACTTACCCCATAATTCTATTGACTCATTTGTTATGCTTGCAGATGCCTTTGTAAAAGCACACGTCGGGGCCATCAAGGTCGAGACCAGGAAGTCAGACCTTTTTCAAAATCAAGCAAAGAGATAATGAGATGCTCAGGGAATTCCTGCCGAGGTTTCAAATGGAACTGATGGATATGCCTCCAGTCGCGGACGATTGGGCCTTCAGGCATTCACCCAAGGACTCAACCCCCAAAGCTCATTGGCTTGCACCAGTTGAAACAAAATTTGATAGAATACTCGGTGGTAATTTGGGTCGACATCTATAAAAGTGTTACATCTCGCGTTTTCGTACATTAAAAGTTTCGTCTTCAGTTAATTGACGTAGACTCGGGGATGAGATTATCTTGAGGTTAACATATTTATTCTATTTACAACAAGCGACAAGTAAGTGTCATGAAGGATAAAGGTACACGAATTAAAGAAAACAAGTTTCGCTGAAGGTTGCCAATTTGGTATAAAATACGGGTCGAGCGATAATACCCTATATTATGGACTAGTACCTTAGAAGGTACCATATAACCGTGATAGTATGACGTATAAAGTGTATTAAAAATGAGTAGTATTTTCAGGTAATTTGAGATAATTCTTAATTATGTGGGTAATTGGTTAATTATCGGATAACGGGACATTACCTAATTACCTAATAAGTGGATAAAGATTAATATTTTCCACCCCCACCCCTCCAAAAATGTGGCAGCTGGCCACAACCTAAGGCAAATGACTCCTTAGTCATTTTTATAGGTGGAAACTAAGTTATCCAAAAAAGGGACACTACATTTCTTATAATTATTATACAAGTCTTACCATCAGAACTATAGAAACTCTTTACAGTTCAAAGATTGTGCAAGTCTTACCATCATAACCTTAGAAACTCTTTACAATTCAAAGAAATTAGAATTTGGCAATCCAAAAAAGTTAGTCATTTCAAAGCTTTCAACAAAGCTTTCTTTCTCATATCTTGAAAACAAGTCACAATCAGAACGTTAGAAACCTTGACAATTCAAGCTCTTATAACATATTAACAACGAGATTTCTTGCATCCAAATTCTCCTACAAAGAATATTATATGGATTTTTTCCTACTCCAGGTATGTTAAGGCTACCCCTTCTTTCTTTTTGGCATGATCCAAATTATAACGAGCAAATACACGGTTTTCATAAATTACTCTATTCATAGGAATACTAGGGGTGTCTATATTCTTGATTCCCCATGTGAATTATTATTATCTTCAGTTCAAGAGTCCCAAAAAAATACGTATTTGATAATGTTTATCCGAAAGGCATATTGATTTTTATGGTGTTCCGAGAAAATTTTATTAACGTATTTCTTATGCATTTCATGCATTTATACATGTACATTGACCCATGACCAGATGGTTTTATATATGCGTATATATATATATGAGATATGGGAAAAGGTTATGGCGTTATATACGCACCACCACCTGATCAGTTGGTATATGTTGATGATGTTGCCCACAGTGGCCGAGACGATATGATGGGATGCCCTCGGTGGCTTGATGATGTTATGTACACCTATACCTATGCATGACACGGCATCTATATGCACGTAAATGACATTATAAATGTTCAGAATTTACAAAGTTATTAAGATTTACAGTTGGATTTCCTTATTCCATGTTGCATCTATGTCTTTTACGTACTGATTTTCATGCCTTACATACTTAGTATATTTGTTGTACTGACGCCCTATTTCATGGGGCCTGCGTTTCATGCCCGCGTGTGCAGGTAGGCAAGCTGACGGTCCCCCTTTTTAGGATCCTTGATAAGCGAGAGTTGGCGTGCTCCACTTGATCCGGAGCTGCTTTTGATTTTGGTACGATATGCTTGTATATATACATATGGGTATGACGTGGCTCTGTCTCGTCTTTGTACAGTTGTATTTCTATTATAGGTCTGTAGAGAGTTATGTACAGTTGGATAGTATGTGGCCTTGTCAGCTTTCAGTTTTGGGTATATATTTGTCTATCGCGGCCTTGTCGGCTCGCCCACTGCAATCCGCACATATATGTATATATGTCTTTTGGACAGGTTTTCCTCATGCATGTTACTCTTGTAATACAGCAGATATTATTCATGTTTATATCTTAGTCGCATGCTTAAGGGTGTTTGACAGGTAGGACTCGGGCACTCATCGCGGCCCATCGGTTTGGGTCGTGACAAAGGTGGTATCAGAGCAGTTTTGTCCTAGGTTTGTCTACAGACCGTGTCTAGTAGATTCTTGTTTATAGGTGTGTCGTGCACCACACTTATAGACAGGAGGCTACAGGACATATAGGATGTTATCCTCTCTTTTTATCTTAGATCGTGCGATATAAGAATTCATGTTCCTAACGATATGTTATATTTTTAGCGATGCCTCCAAAGACTACAGCCGCCCAGAAGGGAAAGACTGTGGCTGGTGAGACTACTAGTCGAGCGCCACGAGTTACCATGGCTCGGGGTGTAACGACCCGACCGGTCGTTTTGAGCTCTAGCGCGTCGTTCAGCAGTTTGAAGTCATGAGCAGCTTCATTTAAGGTACTATGACTTGTGCATATGGTCGGAATTTAAATTCGGGAAGTTCGCAGTCAATTGGAAAGAAAATTCTCATTTCAGAAGCTTAACTTGGAGAAATTGACTAGGATTGGAATTTTTAGTAAACGACCTCCGAATCAGTATTTGAAGGTTCTTGCAGGTTCGTATGATGATTTCAGACTTGGACGTATGTCCGGATCGGGCTTTGGATAACCCGGGAGCGTTTCAGTGTATATTGTGGAAGCCAGCAATTTTGAAGAAATTTCCTAAGTTTGGCTTGAAGCACATTTCAGTGATATTGATGTCCGTTTGGGATTCCGAGCCTGGGAATAGCTTCGTATGGTGATTCTGGAGTTGCGAGCGCGATCAAGAGTGAATTCGAATGTCCGTAGGTTATTTTGAAGTCATTTAGCTAAAGATAGAAATTTGAAGGTTTTTGAGAAATCCGACCGGAAGTGGAAATTTTGATATCGGGGTCGGTCGGAAGTTGGAACAGGTCCGTAATGTCATTTGTGACTTGCTTGCAAAATTTGGTGTAATTCCCGAGTAGTTTAGGTCGGTTCGGCACATTGAAAGCGAATTCTAGAACTTTAAGTTCAAAGTTTGATTCAATTTGACTTTGGGGTCGGATTCTTAGTTTCGTTGTTGTTTTTCACGTTTCGAAAATTCGAGCGAGTCCGTATCATGAATATAGACTTGCCAGTGCCTTTGGACAGGGTCCCGAGGGGCTCGGATGAATTTCGGACCCCTTGGAGCTAATTCAAACACCTGAAAATTCCAGGTCTGGTTTCTTTCTCCGCGTTCGCGGAGGGGTGACCGCGTTCGCGAAGAAGGAACTGGGCAGGGGTGGTGAACACCTTGTGGGTTCGCACTAAAGGCACCACGATCGCGATGGGTTGGGCTTATGACCTAGTGCATTCGCTCACCTCCCCCGCGTTCGCATAGAGTCCAGCCATTGGGCCAGCCCAGCTACCCCTCCCCCTTACCATGTGCGTTCGCAGGGCCCCCTTCGCGACATAGAAGGCCCATGTAGGCCTGGTCACTTAAGGCATCGCGAACGCACTACCCAGGCTGCGTTCGCATAGAGGAAACCACTGGGAAGTGTATTTTTATAGCGGGATTAGTTCATTTTCCCTCACCTTCTTCTTCTTCCTTGGGGTAATTTTGAGCATGCAAGAGGGGAAAACGACCTAATTATTAGAGGTAAGTAATTCCTACCATAAACTTAGTCTAATACTTGGATTCCTAGGTAGATTAACTCGTTAATTAGTGAAAATTCAAGGGTTAGAGTAAAAACCTAGGTTTTATATAAATTGGGAGAATTACCAAGGAATTTGCCATGTAATCACACCAAAACTATATATTAATGACCCTTAGGCTATGGGAAATTGGTTCCTTCGAAAATTTCCGGAATCCGAGCATGTGGGCGTGGGGGTGCAATTTAGGATTTTTCAAAGTAAGGTGAAATGACTAAGTAAATAAGAGAATTACATGCTTTTGAGTATAATTTGATATATTTACGTAACGTTTGATTAGTTTTGAGTCCTTGGGAGGCGAGTTTGGAGTTTCGGGTGCGTTCTTGGTCCGGGAAGTAGATTCCACACGAGATAGTCTCCTTTCTAACTTTGTGAGAGGGAATTGTCCCACTAGGTGAACTAATTAAGTATGTGCTACTATCTGCGGGGGCTACGTACGCACGAGGTGACGGAAGTCCGCATGTAGCTACTATTATGCTTATGGCCGGGTAGTTTAGGACCCACTAGTATGCCTTACGTGTTGTATATCTGATCCTGCCAATAATATTAGACTGATAATGCTATTGAATTTGTAACGTATTTCCTACGAAAGCTAGAGTGTACATTCTTAATCATTTAGAAAAAGAATTGACTCCTCCATGGATAATTGTATTCTGGATAAGGTTATACTATTGGAAATTATTAAAGTTGGCAAATGAATTTCCAGAAAAGATTTAAATACTATTTTGTGATTTTTAAAAGAGAAGTTTGTCATTTACTTGAGTATTTGTTTTCCCGATGTTATCGGGGTGGACTGTTGATTGTGCATGACTGTATGTGACCGCTTCGCAATTAACATTCCGCGAGCAGAGTGTTATTTCCTCCACTCTCATGGGAGCGGGTCGTACGCCACAGCGGATTGAAAGATGCACTTATGTTTTGGGCCATTCGACCCTCGGCAGTGCATAGATATGATTATTTTATGGCAAATATGCACTTATGGTTCGGGTTGTTCGACCCTCGGCAGTGCATAGATATGATTATTTTATGGTAAATATGAACTTATGGTTCGGGCCATTAGACCCTCGGCAGTGCACAAACATGATTATTTTTATGGCTCAGGTCGGATGTCCTTATCCCGTATGCGCATGTTTAATTGTTAATGATTTCATGGATTTTGAAGTGATACGATACTTGGGAGAAAAATGAAGTGGAAACTGTTTATTTAAGGTATTTGGGGAAAAAGAAGTGGTGATTGTTTATTTACTTTCAGTATTTATTGAATTACAGTTACCTTTAATGTTTATTGTTTTATCATCCTCGTATGCTTATTCCTGATATCATATCTTGTTAAATTATTTTGTTGGACCCTAGCAAGTGTCTAATTCCACCTCTCGTCACTACCTCTCTGAGGTTAGGCGGGCGATTTACTGAGTACACGTTGTTTTTGTACTCATGCTACACTTGTTGTGCATTTTGTTGCACAGGTACTTTCATAGCGATGTGGCTGGTTCGGAGACTTAGGCGAGCTGCATCATCCGGAGGCGATTCGCAACTGACAGAGTCTCCCTCGTATTGTATTCTCTTTATTTTAAATACCTTGTCCAATTTGTATTTCGGACAAGCTTGTTGTATTTTGTATAAATTCTTAGAATTTTCTCGTGCACTTGTGACACCGGGTTATGGGATGTGTTTGGGATTTAATTGAATAAATAGAATAATTTACCTGTCGTATTTATTTGAAAAACTTTTATTCACTTTTTATGACTTGTAAGTGAAAGGTAACAATTTCGAAAAATGTTAAAACAAAAATTTATTTCAACTAATTAATGATTGGTTTTCCTGACGGTGGTGTCCGGCGCCATCACGACCTTAGTAGATTTTGGGTCGTGACAACTTGGTATCAGAGCACTAGGTTCCCTTAGGTCTCACGAGTCATGAGCAAGTCTAGTAGAGTCTTGCGGATCGGTACGTTGATGTATGTACTTATCTTCGAGAGGCTACAGGGTTGTTAGGAGTACTTACCTTCATGATTCCTCATTGTGCGATTTGACTCCTTTAAGGCTTATGCCTATGTTTCTTCCTACTCAATCTTACGCGTCGCGAAGCGCTTGGTATCAATCAGGAATTTGAGGAATTAAAATGGTGCTACGGATATGATGCGAGATGTTTTCCATGTGTAATTGGTTGGGGATGTTGTTATGGCCATGTGGAAGGATAATATGTCGTTTCAACTCTGTATCTGTGTTTCTGAGAGCCTTGAGGTTACGATCAGGTTGTGATAATGTTTACGATTGGTTATCGCGCGATGTCGATATGATGATAGAACGCTTGCCCATATGTTGAGGCCTGATGAATGGTTTGAAGAGGTATTCTCAGAGCGTGATTTCGAGATTTCGGTATTTTAGTTCTGGCAGAGGAAAGGCATTTGGATTATGAATGGTCCGTTTGGGGTAGATAAGGCAGTAAGGCTTGGTATTTTCAAGTGAGGTGGGATATGCACCTGTGATATGATGTCGTCGTCACTAATCGAATGGAATATGTTAAGTTGGTCAGTGTTATGGCTTTTTCGGTTGCATGAGGTCAGAGTATTGTGAAGAAGTATTGAAGAAGCGGATGTCAAAGACCGTGAGGCGCAGTGGTTCAGTACCGAATAAGTGGTTATAATGAAGGCAGCTCAAGAAAGATGATCTTCGGAGAGTTTGAAGTCGTGGTGATCTGCTAGTTTAAGAGCTACAGAGAATGATATTGAATTGAGGCTAGGCGGTGGTTCCATTATTAGGAGGCCAGGTGTAAGAAGTGGAAGTCGAGCAGTCACAAAATGGGGGAGCGGTAGCATGGTGGTGAATTAAAAGGTATTGTAGCGCAGTTAGTAGATGTCCATGGGGCGCGAACAGACTGGTAAGGTTGGTGAATGAGAACAGGCTTAGGATGGAGTATTGATGTCGTAGAGATAGTGCAGTACAACGTCGTTGGAGGGTGTCAGTTGGTGATTTCCACAGGTGGGTTATGTCCTGTAAGTAGGTTAGCGGTTGTGTGGTTGGCAAGTTTCTGTGAGGGATTCTGGTGGCTATTCGGTAGGAGTCAGAATGTGTGAAGAGCCTTGGAGTTGTTTGTATTCGGGGCCAGTCAGAGTGGGTGACTCTCAATAGCGGTCCTAGTGAATTCCAAACATAAGAATGCGGTGTTTAAGGGTTTCAGGCAGCAGTATGATCGAGAATCGAGCTTTTGCAAAGTGATTTCTGAGAAAAAGTAAGATGGTTGGGGTGTTCTATGATATGTATCAGCGTGCAGGATAGTATTAGAGGAGTGAGAGAAATAAACTCCGGGTTGTAGAAAGATTATCATGAGGGTATAAGACGGGTTGCGGGATTTAGGCAGCAGGGTCTCGTGAATCAAGGTCACTCGGGACGAGTAGGGTTGAGTTTGCTACGAATGGAAGGAAGTTACTATTACTCCTGAGGCAGTTAAGGATGATTAAAAGAAGATAGATTGATTAGCCATGGTTGAAATGGCACATTTACGGCAGTGATCAGTTTCGTCAGTGTAATTAAACTATGCATGTGGTTTGGGCTGGTATGTGCGGGGCTTGTCGGCCGTCGTAATAGATTTCATTTGGAAGCATTCGAATGCCATAGCCTGAAGGTATAGGCGGGTCCCGGAAGGTTTATGGTGGTATAGACCACTACCTAAGGATTTGCATGTTGGGTGATTGTGAAAATTCACTTGTGTATTGTTATGGTTCTCTTGAATTTAGGTAAGTAAGAAGGTTTTTATGTGTTGAAGTGTTCACCCTAATAATGGTTCAGGGGCTATGATGGAATTCTTGCGCTATCTCATATTGGCATGTTAGGTGCGGTAAGCAGTATGTAACTGGGAGTAAGAATCGAGATTGCGGTTCAGTGTTATCAAGGATGTCATGAGCTAGGATGGGCAAGAAAAGGTGGTTTGAAAATTCAGAGTAAACTAATTTTATCTTCAGTATCACCTGATATCGATATTCGGTGAAAGGGGCTTTGTACCCTGGTCATGGGTTCTTGATGTGTTTTGCAGTCTTGGTTGTGCAGACTTGTTACCTGGTGTGGAAGGTCGCGGGAGCGTAACCACGAGAAGATTGTATAAGTGTGACAGGTAGTCACTTAATGGATTGGAGATTTGGCCTAAGTATGAAGAAGTGCAATACTGCTTATTTGAGGGTTTATGCCTTGGAGGCGTTCAGTTCATTTGGTTGTGGATCGTGGGGTGTTTGTCCCATCTATGATGGATGTTCTTGCATATTATGAGAGGAAGTGGGTTAATATGGACCCAGGTAAATCTATTAGCTTAGTTTGGTGCGAGCAAGGTAGACTCGATGTTTGTTGATGGATTTAAATATGATTATGGGCTCTGTATCAGCCAGGCATGTTCATTTCAGTAGAGCGCTTTTCATGGAAGGGTATTAGAACGGCAGATGTTGTTCCGTCTTCGTCAAATTCGTGTGATAATATGATTGTGTCGTGTGAGTTGTGAAACGGCTTGATAATTTCTTATGTTTTGAGATCTCTGCGTAGTGATGATGTTATGCGAGCAGGAGAGCTCTTGAGGTCCAGAGTATATATATATATATATATATATATATATATATATATATATATATATATATATATATATATATCGCACCTCAGTTGTGCTTGAGTTTTGTAGCATATGGCTTTATCAGTCTCCCCGGGATGGTATTGTTCACTTAGCGTGCTTGTGACCGATGTTAGATATTTTGCGGTAATGAGCAATTTAGCTCGGTGTGTATCTACTTATGTAGATTTTATGATGGGATCGGGTGGCACGCCGCCACGGGTATGTTATTTGGATCGGGTTGCACGCCGCAATAGTGTGATGATGAGTAAGGTTCCTATATTTATTTTTCTTTTGTTTTACTTTCTATTTTCTAAGAAGAGTTCATAATAAGTTGCGTGAGTCGAGTAGTTTATTCCTGAGTCATTTCTTTATGTATCATGTTCGAGTTATGGCCTATTGGCGCGTTGTGATGTCATGTGAGACTGTTGGTCATGTTTGGGGTGATTTGTTGCCTGAGCAGTTCATACTAGGTGAGACGAGAATATTGGATCAGGGATCAGTGCGATAAGATTATGTGAAATACATTGAAGGACAATTACCAACAGTTGGTTCATAATGAGGTGATGATTCTAGTCAAGATGAGATATTCAATGATTTGTTAACTCTGCAGTTGGTTATGAATTTCTACTCGTCTCCTTCGTTGTGGTGGTATCTCCACCATTATAGCAGGATGTATATATATGTTATAAGGTGTCTTGGGAGCATCAGATTCATGGAATTTTGGCTATTCAGGTTCAGGGAGTGTCGTTGCGGTCAGATGATGAATTATGCGGTGCATGGTGCTAATTCAATAAGGGTATGCAGTCACGTTTTGGTATATCTTGTGGTAGTTGATACGGTGATCATATATATTAGAACTAGGCCTGGTAGAAATTTCAGGTGTTGGAACTAGATTCTGAGCTTATTATATGGATAAAAAAAGAAATCTTCAGATTTGATCAAGCTAATGTACTCAACTGGGTTGTGGTAGCACTGACATGTGCTCGAGGTGCTAAACAGTGACTTCAGATAACTCCAGAGCAGTTCTTGGCACGTTCGAGGACAAACGTCTGTTTAAGTAGGGGAGAATGTAACGACCCGACCGGTTGTCTTGAGCTCTAGTGCGTCGTTCAGCGGTTTGAAGTCATGGGCAGCTTCATTTCAGGTATTACGACTTGTGCGTATGGTCGGAATTTAAATTCAGGAAGTTCGGAGTCAATTGGAAAGAAAATTCTCATTTCAGAAGCCTTAAGTTGGAAAAATTGACTAGGATTGAATTTTTAGTAAACGACCTCCGAATCAGGATTTGAAAGTTCCTGCAGGTTTATATGATGATTTCGGAATTGGGCATATGTCCGGATCGGGATTTGGATAACCCGGGAGCATTTCGGTGTATATTGTGGAAGTCAACAAGTTTGAAAAAATTTCCTAAATTTGGCTTGAAGCGAATTTCAGTGATATTGATGTCCGTTTGAAATTCCGAGCCTGGGAATAGCTTCGTATGTTGATTATGGAGTTGGGTGCGCGATCGGGAGTGAATTCGGATGTCCGAAGGTTATTTTGAAGTCATTTGGCTAAAGATATAAATTTCAAGGTATTTGAGAAATTCGACCGGAAGTGGAAATTTTGATATCGGAGTCGGGATGCAATTCCGGAAGTTGGAATGGGTCAGTAATGTCATTTATGACTTTCTTGCAAAATTTGGTGTCATTCCGAGTAGTTTAGGTCGGTTCGGCACATTGAAAGCGAATTCTAGAACTTTAAGTTCAAAGTTTGATTCAATTTGGTTTTGGGGTCGGATTCTTAGTTTCATTGTTGTTTTTCACGTTCCGAAAATTCGAGCAGTCTGTATCATGAATACAGACTTGCCAGTGCCTTTGGACGGGGTCCCGAGGGGCTCGGGTGAGTTTCGGACCCCTCGGAGCTAATTTCAAACACTAGAAAATTCCAGGTCTGGTTTCCTTCTCCGCGTTCGTGGAGGGGTGACCGCTTTCGCGAAGAAGGAACTGAGCAGGGATGGTGAATGCCCTGTGTGTTCACACTAAAGGCACCGCTTTCGCAAAGAAGGAACTGAGCAGGGATGGTGAATGCCCTGTGTGTTCACACTAAAGGCACCGCGATCGCGATGTGTTGGGCTTCTGATCGAGTGCATTCGCACACCTCCCCCGTGTTCGCACAGAGTCCGGTCGTTGGGCCCCAACTACCCACTTACCATGTGTGTTCGCAGGGGCCCCCTTCGCGTTCGCATAGAAGGCCCATGTGGGCCTGGTCGCTTAAGGAATTGCCCAGGCTGCATTCGCATAGAGGAAAACACTGGGCAGTGTGTTTTTATAGCGGGATTAGTTCCTTTTTCCTCACCTTCTTCTTTTTCCTTGGGGTAATTTTGAGCATGCAAGAGGAGAAAACGACCTAATTATTGGAGGTAAGTAATTCCTACCATAAACTTAGTCTAATACTTGGATTCTTAGGTAGATTAACTCACTAATTACTGGAAGTTCAAGGGTTAGAGTAAAAACCTATGTTTTATATTTGGGATAATTACCAAGGAATTTTCCATGTAATCACACCAAAACTATATATTAATGACCCTTAGGCTATGGAAAATTTGTTCCTTCAAAAATTTCCGGAATCCGAGCATGTGGGCCTGGGGTTGCAATTTAGGATTTTTCAAAGTAAGGTGAAAGGACTAAGTAAATAGGAGAATTCCATGATTTTGAGTATAATTTGATATATTTACGTAACGTTTAATTAGTTTCGAGTCCTTGGGAGGCGAGTTTGGAGTTTCAGGCGCGTTCTTGGTCCAGGAAGTAGATTCGACGCGAGGTAAGTCTCCTTTCTAACTTTGTGAGGGGGAATTGTCCCCCTAGGTGAACTAATTAAGTATGTGCCCCACTCTCATGGGAGGGGTCCGTACGCCACGGCGGATTGAAAGATGCACTTATGGTTCGGGCCGTTCGACTCTCGGCAGTGCATAGATATGATTGTTTTATGGTAAAGATGCACTTATGGTTCGGGCCGTTCGACCCTCGGCAGTGCACAAACATGATTATTTTTATGGCTCAGGACGGATGTCCTTATCCCGTATGCGCATGTTTCATTGTTAATGATTTCATGGATTTTGAAGTGATACGATACTTGGGAGAAATGAAGTGGAAACTGTTTATTTAAGGTATTTGGGGGAAAAGAAGTGGTGATTGCTTATTTACTATCAATATTTATTTAATTACAGTTACCTTTAATGTTTATTGTTTTATCATCCTCGTGTGCTTATTCCTGATATCATATCTTGTTAAATTATTTTGTTGGACCTTAGCAAGTGTCTAATTCGACATCTTGTCACTACCTCTCTGAGGTTAGGCGGGAGACTTACTGAGTACACGTTATTTTCGTACTCATGCTACACTTGTTGTGCATTTTGTTGCACAGGTACTTTCATAGCGATGTGGCTGGTTTGGAGACTTAGGCGAGCTGCATCATCGGAGGCGATTCGCATCTGACAGAGTCTCCCTCGTATTGTATTCTCTTTATTTTAAATACCTTGTCCAATTTGTATTTCGGACAAGCTTGTTGTATTTTGTATAAATTCTTAGAATTTGCTCGTGCACTTGTGACACCGGATTCTGGGATGTGTTTGGGATTTAATTGAATAAATGAAATAGTTTACCTGTCGTATTTATTTGAAAAAAATTTATTCGCTTTTTATGACTTGTAAGTGAACGGTAAAAATTTCGAAAAATGTTAAAACAGAAATTTATTTCAACTAATTAATGATTGGCTTGCCTAACGGTGGTGTCCGACGCCATCACGACCTTTATAGATTTTGGGTCTTGACATGGGGAGAATCTTATAGTGAGATTCCATCTCAGACTTCACATACCCCGCCCTTTCCAGAAGAGTCCCGATGGGCACCAGCTCCAGCGCCCGCCCATGTACATTTAGCCCCTCAGCTAGATGCACTGGGTCAGGAGATGAGAGATGATATTCAGCTATTAACTCGATTAGTAGCCGCACAGGCTCGGCGTCAGGAAGTAGGTATTGGTCATACATATAGGTTTGTCAGTGCGAGGGTTCGTGACTTCATTAATTTAGAACCTCTGGTATTCACTGGGGCAGATCCAAATGAAGACCCTCATGTATTTATTGATAGAATGCAGAGGATGTTAAGGGTAATGAAGGCCACTGCGGCTGAGTCAGTTGGGCGAGCTTCCTATAGACTCCTTGATGTTGAAGTTAATTGGTACGAGTCTTGGGAATTGTCCAGAGGTGAGGATGCCCCTCCAATAGTATGGCAGGAGTTTACAGAAGCTTTTCTTCATCATTATCTACCACCAGAGCTTAGACGAGCCAGAGTTGATCAGTTCTTGACCCTTCGGCAGGGTAACATGTCGAGTAAAGTATTCAGTTTGATTTGTTGGCTAGGTATGCTCCCACTATTGTAGCTAATATGGAGGATCGGGTTCACAGATTCGTGATGGGATTAGAGCCACACTTGCTTAACGATTGTATGTCGATCTCTCTTCAGCCGGACATGGATATTTCTCGTATTCAGGCATACACCCAGGGTGTAGACGAGCGTAAGCAGAATCAGAGGATGGATCGTGAGCATGATAGGGCCCAGAATAAGAGAGCGAGGTCTTCAGGTCCTTCTAGTGAGTTTCGAGGTGGTCAGAGGCAACAGTACCTGAGGTATCCATCCCAGCCATTAGCTAGCGCACCCCCTCAGTTTGGCGGTAATATATTTGATCGTTCCATATATTCAGGGCCTGATCAGCATTCCAGGGCCTCAGGTGTTCATCATAGGGGTGAGTCAAGTCATATGAGGCCGCCTTTGCCACGATGTGCTTAGTGTGTTCATCAGCATATCGGGCAGTGCCGTATGGGGTTGGGTGTTTGTTATACTTGTGGGTATCTAGGCCACATTATGAGGAATTTTCCGATGAGAGGTGATGCAAGCATAGCTCATCCAGCGGGATCTATAGCTGGTTCGTCATCATCAGTACACCCTCTGGGCAAGGTTCACAAGCACCAATGAGTCGTGGTAAAGTCAGAGGCGAAGTATCTAGCTCGAGCGGTCCTCAAAACCGCATTTATGCATTGTTAGGATGACAGGATTAGTAGTCATCACCTGATGTTGTTACAGGTATATTATCAGTCCTCTCATATGATGTGTATGCACTGATTGACCCGAGTTCCACCTTATCATATGTTACTCCATTGGTCGCTATTAAGTTTGGAATAAAACCTGAATTGGTTCAACCTTTTGAGGTGTCTGCACATGTTGGGGACTCAATGATAGCTAAGCAAGTATATAGAGATTGTATAATAGTAGTTCATGGTCGATCTACCGCAGCGGACCCAATCGAGTTATATATGGTAGAATTTGATGTTATAATGGGTATGGATTGGTTGTCTTCTTGTCATGATAAATTTGTTTGTATATCAAAGATACTCCGATTTAAATTTCCAGGGGAGCCTATTTTGGAGTGGAAAGGTAATACGGCGTCGCCAAGAGGTAGATTTATTTCCTATCTCAAGGCAAGGAAGATGATCAGAAAGGGATGTATTTATCACTTAGTCTGGATTCAAGATATGGAAGTAGAGTAACCAACCATTCATTCCATCCCTGTGGTTAATGAGTTTCTCGATGTTTTTCTTGATGACCTTCCGGGTCTCCTGCCAGAGCGAGAAATTGAGTTTGCTATTGACCTACTACCAGATACTCATCCAATATCTATTCCTCCCTATAGAATGGCCCCCGCAGAGTTGAAGAGTTGAAGGAACAACTAAAGGATTTGCTTGAAAAAGGCTTTATCAGACCTAGTACATCACCATGAGGAGCACCTATGTTATTTGTAAGGAAGAAAGATGGTCCCTTACGGATGTGTATTGATTATAGATAGTTGAATAAGGTGACGATCAATAATAAGTTCCCGATTGATGATTTATTTGATCAGTTGCAAGGTGCCAAGTGTTTTTCAAAGATATACTTGAGGTCTGGGTACCATCAGGTAAGGGTTAAGGAGGAAGATATTGCGAAAACAGTATTCAGGACCAGATACGGGCATTTTGAGTTTTTGTTATGTCGTTCGGTTTGACCAATGCCACAACAGTATTCATGGATTTAATGAACCGTGTGTTCAAGCCCTTTTTAGATCTGTTCGAAATCGTATTTATCGATGATATATTGGTGTATTCTTGTTCAGAGGCTGAGCATGCAGATCATTTGTGTACTGTGCTCAGAGTTCTATAAAAAGGGAAGTTGTATGCAAAATTCTCTAAATGCGAATTCTGGTTGAACTCTGTAGCTTTCCTTGGGCATATCATTTCGGGTGAAGGCATTTGGGTGGATACACAAAAGATTGAGGCAGTAAAGACTTGGCCTAGACCCACAACACCGACGAAGGTTCGTAGCTTTCTCGGTTTGGTAGGGTATTACAGAAGATTTGTAGAGGGATTTTATTCCCTTTCAGCACCTTTGATAAAGTTGACTTAGAAGGAAAAAAAGTTTCAATGGAATGATGCTTGCGAATGGAGTTTTCACGCATTAAAGGACAGATTAACTTCAGCACCGGTTCTAACGCTCCCAGAAAGGACCGTTGGTTATGTTATCTATTGTGATGCTTCAGGCGTTGGATTGGGTTGTGTGCTGATGCAGCATGGTAAGGTTGTAGCTTATGCTTCTAGGCAACTAAGAAAGCACTGTAAATGCGTAATTTTTTACCCTCCCCGAGATATTATACTTTTTAGCGTTTAAACATTTTATTTAGACCTAATATCTCTTTTACTTTATTTTAAGCACAAAATTGAAAATTACAAAAATATTTTCACTTTTAATATTTAGTTTTATTTTAGTAGTACATTTTAATTAATTAAGAGTAAGTTTTTATTTCATTTTTATAAACACATTATATCTTTTTTTTAGTCTTCCTGGCCCAAAACAAAATTCCAACAAGACTTGGACCCAACCCAATTCCCAAACCCATTCCCCTTAGCCCAATACCCACTAACCTAAAACACTCCTTCTTCTTATACACTCACTACAACCATCATCAGGGGGGACTACACCTTAATCACACAAAATACACACGGACCCTAGCAAGAACGAGAACAGCCCCATCGCTGCCTCTTCTTCTTCCCCCCTCGTCTCCACACTTCTCTGCCGCCAACACCAGACTCGCCGGAGCCACTCCTCTCCAGCCTCCATCCCAAATCTCTCCTCTCATATCCAGCCATCTCCGCCATTTTCCCACCCCCTTTCTCCTTCCTCATTCTCTCATATTCAACAACAAACACATCTGCAGAACAAAAACAAAAACAGAAGCAGAGTGAACGATACATAGAGAGGAGAATTAGAAACCTTAGAGCTCTGGGGCAAAAGCAGCGCATCAGTAAGAAAATAAATCAGTGGCAACGGCTTCTTCTTACCCTCCATCAAAATCCCATTATCACCTCACAAGCTTGAAAAATCAGTGTCCATTTTTATCCACATCCATCCATATCAACAGTTCCCAAACAACCATGAGAACAAGCTGAAAATAACACCAAACCAAGCAAAATCAGCAACCCTTTAGCTCCTAAAACTAGCTGTTTTCCTCCACTTAAAACGACCCCGACACACTGCTAAAATACCAGCGAAAACTCCAGCAAAACGTCACCCAACATCCCCATAAAAACAATACTAAAACAGCCATGAAGCTCACCCATTAATTGCTGTGAAAATCAGCTTCAAAGAAGCTGTCTCACAGCTGGAAAACAGCCACAAAAGCAGCTCTCAATTACCCAGAAAATGCAGCCGTAAACTCTCCAAATCACTATGAAAACACTGCCATGTAAACTTGAACGAAAATAGCTCTTCTTCCTCTTCAAATAGCCGTGACAGGCTGTTCAAAAATGCAGCAAAACAAACACCAAAAATAAGCTCACAGAAAGCCCCAATCTAGTTGAAAAATAACTCCAAATACTAACTCGAAGAGTTCGAGGTTGATTCTGCTTGGGGAAGTCCCGTTCGAGGTCGACGACGTTGGTTTCGCATTCCATTCACTTCATAGACAATTTGTTGTAATCAAGTTCTCGTTTAATACGAAGGAATCAATTATTAAGGTCCATTCTTTCTCCCCTGCTCTTCTCTTTTCTGATTTGTGCTCGTATAAATGGCATGGATTGATGAATTTGGGACTGAAATGTGCAAACGTATATTTTGAGATTTGCTGGAATGTTTGGTTTCTTAAGTCATAAAGAATGCAATTTCTTTGTATAAATTTGTGGTGTGATCTGTTATGTACTTGTTAATTATTTTGGTTGGTGACTCTTGATAATGGACATATGTTTTGGGGTGCTGAAACGTGGGAGTCAATTTAGTTTTGGAGAAAAGTGGAGCGCACTAGTTACAATAGAAATTGAGAGTATGTTATTTGTTGAGGAATTAAATAGATTAGTTCTATTAGCTAAAAAACAAGGATAATTAGTGTTTGAGATCATGTATTGAGGTAATCGAGTTTGCATGTAGTAAAGAAAGAGTGTAGAATTCACTGTTGAAACCGTGTATTTGAATTGATATGATTATACTATATTTGTATTCAATTCAAACTTCCACAGCCTAGAAAATTCCTTATCATTAAGTTCATCATCTTTATATGTACTTTATCCCAAAATAACTCCATAGTTATGGACCTCATACATGATCTCAAATAGTTGAATAAATAATTCATAGATGCGTAGCTACTTTAGGCGCATTAACTCAATAAATTATCGTGACTATGAGTACGGTTCCCGTGGCATGATCACGATACATAATCCCAATTCGGGTGTGCATTTCATGTGACCCGACCCTAACTTCAAATTATAATATCACATGTTGGAATCGCGGATGCATTTCATGTGGCGCGGTTACGATATGTCCAAAAACAACAAGTGCACGCCATCGTGACTTGTTCCAAGATAAATCCATAAATATTAAAAGCGGCTAAAAATTAAAAAGGCTAAATGCACAATAGTTTAAAAATATATAAATAATCAGATAATTTAGGCCAAATATTAATAGTTAAGCGACCGTGCTAGAACCACGGAACTCGGGAATGCCTAACACCTTCTCCCAGGTTAACAGAATTCCTTACTCGGATTTCTGATCGCAGACAAATTAAAATAGAGTCTAAATTTCCTCGGTTTGGGATTTTAAAATAAAACAGTGTCCCGGAGCATCGTCAAAAATCCGGGTGGCGACTCTGAAAAAATTAAAATAAATCTCAAATCTAAATAATGTCACTTTAATTGGAAAAACTCCCTTATTACCCTTTATTAACCTTACGGGTGAAAAAGGAGGTGTGACAAGCACAATAAGAACTACCCGACCCATGATTTAGAGTTATCCGCGGTGATTCATACACTAAAGATGTGGAGGCACTACTTGTATGGCATTCATGTTGATATCTATATGGATCATAAGAGCCTCCAGTATATCTTTAAGCAAAAGGAACTGAATTTACGTCAAAGGAGATGGTTGGAGCTACTTAAGGACTATGACATTGATATTTTGTACCATCCATGGAAGGCGAACGTAGTGGCCGATGCCCTTAGTCGTAGGTCTATGGATAGCCTGTCATATTTACAGCCAAAAAGAGGGGAATAGCCCATGAGATTCATCATCTGGCTAGTCTTGGAGTTCGGTTACTAGACTCAGGTGATATTGGAATTACTATTCAGGATACGGCAACATCCTCGTTAGTAACTGAAGTGAAGAAACGCCAGTACGAGGATCCTATGTTAGTTCATTATAGGGATACCACCCCTCAGAAGAAGAAGACACCGTTTGAAATTACAGGATATGGGGTCCTTAGATATCGAGGATGATTATGTGTCCCTAATGTTGCAGGGCTGCGTCGGCAGATTATGGGAGAAAATCATTATTCTCGTTATCCTATCCATACAAGAGCGACAAAGATGTATCATGATATCAGGGAAGTATATTGGTGGGACAGAATGAAAAAGGATATAGCGGAGTTTGTTACTCAGTGTCCTAACTGTCAGCAAGTTAAGATTGAGCATCAGAAACCCGGTGGATTACTGCAGGCTATGGAGATTCTGACTTGGAAGTGGGAAGTAATCAATATGGATTTCATCGTAGGCTACCTCGTACGCAGCGTAAGTTCGATTCGATATGGGTGATTATTGATAGGCTTACAAAGTCAGCCCATTTTTTGCCCATTAGGACTATATATTCCACAGAGGATTATGCAAGGCTTTATATTAAGAAAATAGTACGACTGCATGGTGTCCCTATATCTATTATCTCGGATAAAGGATCTCAATTTACAACTAACTTCTGGAGGTCCTTCCAAAAAGGATTGGGGACTCAAGTAAGTCTTAGTACAGCATTTCATCCCCAGATAGACGAGCAGGCTGAGTGTACTATTCAGACACTGGAGGATATGTTACAATCTTGTGTGATAGACTTCAAAGGTGGTTGGGATGATCATTTTCCGCTTATTGAGTTCGCACATAATAATAGATACCATTCCAGTATTCAGATGGCTCCATACGAAGCTCTTTACGGACGGAAGTGTAGGTCACCTATGGGGTGGTTCGATGTTGGGGAAGCTAAGTTAGTAGGATCACAATTGGTACAGCAGGTAATCGAGAAAATTAAGCTGATACAGGAAAGGCTATTAGCAGCTCAAAGCCGTCAGAAGTCTTATGCGGATAATCAACGGCGAGACTTGGAATTTCAGGTTGATGATTTGTATTCCTAAATTTATCACCGATGAAAGGCATTATGAGGTTCAGAAAATAGGGAAAACTTAGCCCTCGGTACATTGGACCATATAGGATCATACACAAGGTAGGCCAGGTAGCATATGAGTTGGACTTGCCTTCAGATTTGGAGTCTGTACATCCAGTCTTTCATGTGTCTATGCTCCGTAAGTGTATCGGAGATCCTTCCATAATTGTGTCAGTTTACGATGTTCAGGTCACAGAGTAACTATCATATGAAGAAACTCCTATTGTTATACTAGACAGCCAGGTACGGGGATTAAGAACTAAAGACGTAGCTTCGGTAAAAGTACTTTGGAGAAACAACAATGTGGAAGAAATAACTTGGGAGGCCGAGAAAGAAATAAAGTCTAGATATCCCTACTTATTTCCTCCTCCAAACAAGGGTCCAACTAAGACATCACAACCTTAAGGTACGTGTACGTATTCTTGTGTTAGTTATTATCATTGGTCGTGTGAGGCCATTGTCGTTATTGATGATTGGTGATCCTATGTGGCGTTGAATTATTAAGATTCTATAGGGAGAATTGGTAGTAGTGTTGTTACAAAGGCGACTCTGCCAAAGTTATATAGATCCCATAGAATTAAACATTCGAGGACGAATGTTTCTAAGGGGTGAAGGATGTTACATCTCGCGTTTTCGTACGTTAAAAGTTTCGTCTTCAGATAATTGACATAGACTCGGGGATGAAATTATCTTGAGGTTAACGTATGTATGTTATTTATAACAAGAGATAAGTAAGTGTCATGAAGGATAAAGGGTACACGAATTAAAGAAACCGAGTTTCGCTGAAGGTTGCCAATTTGGTATAAAATACGGGTCGAGCGATTATACCCGATATTTATGGACTAGTACCATACAAGTACCATATGACCATGATAGTATGACGTATAAAGTGTATTAAAAATGAGTAGTATTTTCAGGTAATTTTAGATAATTCTTAACTATGTGGGTAATTGGTTAATTACCGGGTAACGGGATATTACCTAATTACCTAATAAGTGGATAAAGATTAATAATTCTTACCCCATCCCTCCAAAAAGGTGGAAGCTGGTCACAACCTAAGGCAAATGACTTCTTAGTCATTTTGATAGGTGGCAACTAAGTTAGCCAAAAAAGGGACACTACATTTCTTATAATTATTATACAAGTCTTACCATCAGAAACTTAGAAACTCTTTACAATTCAAAGATTATGCAAGTCTTACCATCAGGACCTTAGAAACTCTTTACAATTCAAAGACATTAGAATTTGGCAATCCAAAAACGTTAGTCATTTCAAAGCTTTCTTTCTCATATCTTGAAAACAAGTTACAATTAGAACGTTAGAAACCTTGACAATTCAAGCTCTTACAAGATATTAACAACGAGATTTCTTGAATTCAAATTCTCCTACAAAGAATATTATACGGATTTTTCCCTACTCCAGGTATGTTAAGGTTACCCCTTCTTTCTTTTTGGCATGATTCAAATATACAGAAGAAACGAGCAAACGCACGATTTTCATAAATTACTTTATTCATAGGAATACTAGGGGTGTCTATATTCTTAATTCCCCATGTGAATTATTATTATCTTCTCTTCATGGGTCCCTGAAAAATACGTATTTGATAATGTTATCCGAAAGGCATATTGATTTTTATGGCGTTTCGAGAAAATTTTATTAACGTATTTCTTATGCATTTCATGCATTTATACATATACATTGACCCATGACCAGATGTCGTTATATACTCGTATATATGTATATTATATTTATATGGGATATGGGAAAAGGTTACGGCGTTATATACGCACCACCACCTGATCAGTTGCTATATGTTGATGATGTTGCCCATAGTGGCCGAGACGATATGATGGGATGCCCTCAGTGGCTTGATGATGTTATGTACACCTATACCTATGCATGACACGACATTTATATGCACGTGCATGACATTATAAATGTTTTAGAATTTACAAAGTTATTCAGATTTACTGATGGATTTCTTTATTCATGTTTCATCTATGTCTTCTACGTACTGATTTTCATGCCTTACATACTTAGTACATTTTTTGTACTGACGCACGGGGCCTGCGTTTCATGCCCGCAGGTGCAGGTTGGAAAGCTGAAGGTCCCCTTCTTAGGATCCTTGAGCAGTGAGAGTTGGCGTGCTCTACTTGATCTGGAGCTGCTTTTGATTTTGGTACGATATGCTTGTATATATATATATATGGGTATGAAGTGGCTCTGTCCCGTCTTTATGCAGTTGTATTTCTACTAAAGACTGTAGACAGTTATGTATAGTTGGATAGTATGTGGCATTGTCGGCTTTCATTTTTGGGTATATAGTTTTCTATTGCGACCTTGTCGGCTCGCCCACTGTAAGAGGACTCCAACAAGCAGATCGAGCAAGAGGAACCTCAGCACGTCATTCACATGATCATTGTTGGAGTTGACATCTCTCAAGGGCCGATGTTAAAGCGCACCAAGGTGTCCATTACAATGGAAAAACAGACTTGAGATTATGTACCGAAGGGAACCGTATCTTTCAACAACAAGGACATTGGAGGCATCGTGCAACCACATAATGATGCCCTGGTAATATTTTTACTCATAAATAAATCTTGAGTTAAGAGTGTGTTAATTGATCCAGGTAGCTCGACCAATATCATTAGATCGAGGGTCGTGAAACAGTTGGGTTTACAAGACCAGATAGTGCCTGTAGTCCAAGTTTTAAACGGATTTAACATGGCATGCGAGACTACCAAAGGGGAGATAACCCTGCTAGTAAACACTGCCGGGACTGTACAGGAAACAAATTTCTACGTGATAGAAGGAGATATGACATATAATGCTCTATTCGAAAGGCCATGGATTCACAACATGAGGGAAGTACCCTCACACTAAATCAGGCGTTGAAATTCCCCACATAGGGAAGGATCAAGACTGTTTACGGACAACACCCGGCCGCAAAAGAAATGTTCGTTGTCGATGAGTTGACCTCGATATTTGCACTCTCGACATCAAAGAACCCTATTTCGGCTACCAAGGAATAAACCCAATAGCAATCACTTATATCGGCCCCGACCGAACCACAAAAGCAGGAGATAAGAAAGGATGATGATTACGGAGTCCCTAGGTCGTTCATAGCCCCTGAAGATTCATATGCCACCAAGTCTATGGTTAACGAGCTGGAGCAAGTAAGATTGATCAAGCACTTGAACGATAAGAAGGTATACCTGCACACGAGGCTAACTCCCGAGCTCAGGAAAAAACTCATTGAATTCCTTATAGCTAACATAGATTGTTTCGCTTGGTCCCATCTTGATATGACAGGGATCCCGCCAGAAATAACTACTCACAAGCTGAGCTTGGATTCGAAGTTCCACCCGGTTAAATAGAAAAGGAGGCCTCAGTCCAAAGTCAAGCATGCATCATCAAAGACGAGGTATCCAAACTCCTTAAAATAGGCTCCATTCGGAAACTTAAGTACCCGGATTGGTTAGCCAACGTAGTAGTAGTGCCTAAAAAGGGAAATAAATTAAGAATGTGTATGGATTACAAAGACTTGAACAAGTCATGCTATAAGGACTCTTTTCCTTTGCCTAACATTGATTGCATGATCGATGCAACAGCCGGCCACGAGATACTCAACTTTCTCAGCGTCTGTTTCGGTTACAACCAGATCAGGATGGACCCGGGCGACCAAGAAAAGACTTCCTTCATCACTAAATACGACACCTATTGTTATAACGTAATGCCATTCGGACTAAAAAATGCCGGTGCCACTTACCAACGCCTAGTAAATCGGATCTTCGAAAAGCAAATAGGAAATCAATGGAGGTTTACATTGACGACATGTTAGTTAAGTCCCTGTGACCAGAGGACCATTTGGAACATTTGTAGGAAACCTTCAACATACTGAAGAAATACAATATGAAGCTGAACCCCGAGAAATGTGCACTCAGGGTCGGGTCCAGGAAGTTCCTTGGATTCATGGTGTCCAACCGGGGAATCAAGATCAATCCCGAAAAATCAAAGCTATAGAAGACATCACCATAGTGGACAATGTCAAGCCCGTTCAAAGGTTAACCGGGCGTATACCACCCTGGTCGATTCATATCAAGGTCCTCCTATAAGAGCCATCGGTTCTTCTCATTGTTGAAAAAGAATAATAACTTTTCGTGGACCCCAAATTGCCAGCAAGCTTTGGAAGAACTCAAACAGTACCTTTCAACTCCGCCTTTGCTTCATACTCTGAAGGCAGACGAGTAGTTATACTGTACTTAGCGGTACCTGAGATAGCAATAAGTGGAGTCTTAGTCCGGGAGGAGAAAGGTCAGAAATTTCCTATATATTATGTTAGCAGGACTCTAGGCGGGGTCAAAACAAGGTATCCTCACCTGGATAAGTTGGTGCTCGCTTTGCTAATCACCTCCAGGAAGTTAAAGCCATATTTACAATGATATCCCATATGTGTCGTAAATGCACAAACCCGAGCTCTCGGGACTGTTGGTCAAATGGGCCGTGGAAATTAGTAGGTACGATATCCAATATCGACCCTGAACCTCAATCAAATCTTAAATTTTGGCAGACTTCGTGGCCAACTTCATGCCGGCCTTAATACCCGAAGTCGAAAAGGAATTGTTGTTAACCTCGGGAACCTTCTCGGGGATCTGGACCTTTTTTACGGACGGTGCCTCGAACGCAAAAGGGTCTAGACTCGGCATCGTGTTGAAGCCTCCCACAGATAACGTAGTTAGGCAATCTATTAGAATTGTGGAATTGACTAACAATGAGTCCGAGTATGAGGCTATGATTGTAAGTCTCGAATTGGCTAAAATCCGGGGGGGAGTGAATCGAAGCTAAATGTGATTCCCTCCTTGTGGTAAATCAAGTCAATAGGACTTAAAAAGTGAAAGAGGAACGAATGAGAAGATAATTTGTTAAACTATAGGTAACGCTACATCGATTCAAGGAATGGACATTATAACAGGTGCCCGGGATCAAAATAGTGAAGCCAATGCTCTGGCTAACTTGGGGTCAGCAATTGATGATGATGAATTAAGCTCGGGAACGGTTGTATAACTCATGAAATTGGTAGTGGAAGAAGGTCATGCCAAGATAAACTTGACAAGTTTGACCTGGGACTGGAGAAATAAGTATATAGGTAAGCTGAAGACCGGGAAGCTGCCCTCGGATCCCAAAGAATCGAGAACTCTACGCACGAAGGCGACCATGTTTAGCCTGTCTAAAGATAATACTCTGTTCAAAAGAACGTTCGATGTCCCACTCACCATATTCTAGGGGTCGGGAGACACCGAATATGTTTTGAGGGAAGTTCACAAAGGCACCTGCAAAAATTATTCAGGGGAAAAATCGTTGGTTTGTAAGATAATCAGAGCCGACTATTATTGGATCGACATGGAGAAATAAGCGAAGGAGTTCGTGTGAAAATGCGACGGCTTTTAGAGGCACGCACCAATGATCCATCAGCTCATGGAGTTACTACACTCGGTCCTATCACCCTGGCCGTTCATGAAGTGAGGAATGGACATCATTGGTCCCCTACCATGGCCACCGGGTAAGGCTCAATTATACTATTTATGATTGACTGTTTCTCTAAATGGTTGAAGCTCAAGCGTTCGAGAAGGTCCGATAAAGAGAATTCATTGACTTCATTTAGGACCACATCATATGTCGGTTTGATATACCGGTCCAGATAGTATGTGATAATGAGAAGCAGTTCATCGGCAGCAAAGTAATTTTTCGAGGACCATAAGATCAAGAAGATATTATCAACACCCTATCACTCTAATGGGAACGTGCAGGCGGAGTCGACGAACAAAAAATCCTTCAAAACATTAAGAAAAGGTTGGCCGATGCCAAAGGGAAATGGAAGGAAATCCTACCCGAAGTCTTGTGAGCATACCGCACAACCTCAAAATCCAGTACCAGGGCTACCCCGTTGTCGTTGGTCTACGGCGCCCAAGCACTAATATCAATCAAGGCGGGAGAACCGAGCCTCATGTTCCGGTATGCAACCAAGGAATCTAACAGCGAGTCCATGAGCGCAAGCCTAGAACCACTGGATGAGGGACGCGATGCCACTCTAGTCCGGCTGGCCGCCCAAAAAAGAGGATAGAAAGATATTACAGCCGAAGAGCTAACCTCCGATATTTCAACATCGGGGACTTGGTATTAAGAAGAGTAACACAAAAAACCTGTAACCCGATCAAAGGGAAGCTAGGACCGAACTTGGAAGGTTTGTATCGAGTCATCGGGATTACTAACAAAGGTTCATAAAAACTCGAAACAGGAAACGGCACACAGCTACCAAACAGCTGGAACGTACCCACTTAAATGATATTACTGCTACAGTACGCCATCATTCATTTTCTTTTATTTTGCCTAACACTTGTAGGCAACAGCCAAAAGAGAATGTAGCTGATTAGGCCTAAAAGCACGCATTGCACTCTTTTTCCCTTGAAATGGTTTTGTCCCAAATGGGTTTTCAAGCAAGGTTTTTAACGAGGCAACAATAAATCGTGCTAACTTAGAGTCAAAGACCGGTTTTAAATCGGAGTTAATGGTCTCATCAATTGTATCTGAGTCCACTCAAAGATCGACCTCGAATACTGGGGGTCATCACCCTCGGGGCATAATTTTTAGCAAGGAAGGAAACTCTATCTCGAACTGTCTAGGCTCGGTGGTTAGGATTTACTGTAAGGGCCAAACATTCAAATAAATCGTGCCTGATTATATCACACTGGTCACAATACGAGATTTTATACAATCTTGTACGTTACATGCAGAAATGAAAGAAAGTTTCTACAAACATTTTTTGCTTCTTAAAAGTATCGAGCCTAAGGGCTACTCCTACTCAAGACCTATCAAGCCCAAGGGCCACCACTATCCGGGCCCAAAGGTCTACCCCCACTTGGGGACTACCGACCTGGATAAGTTCAGATGGCTAGGGTTATCAAAACCTGAAGACACAAAACCTATTAGGCATTGCCCAAACCTAAAAGGCTACGGCCACCCTAAAAACAGTTCGAAGACGTCTGAAGCCCGTAATCAAAACATAAGGCCTTCAACAAAATTCTAAAACTGTTCAAAGGTTATACTTAGAAAAATTATAGTCTAAAAACATTTAAACAAATATCTTGGGGAAAGCTTCCGGTCTCTCCGAGCCGGTCACTCCGAGTTCCCATAAGTTTCAAACAAAACTTGAATCGAGGATAAGTCTTGTTCGGACTTCCAAAAAGCAACTTATTACTACGTTTTATTCCGTGCTAAGGCATTTTAAATCCTTTCAATTGTTAAAAGGATGCTAAAGGTAATAGACTTGAAAATTTCCAAAAGGGAAAAAAATTAATATATACATTCCAGAATGTCTTTACAAAGTCCAACGAAAATGGCCTCAACAAAAATAAATGTACAAGGTGCAAAAACAAAGACAAAAAATCCTAAGGCACATATGCATGATCTTCACCAAAACCCGCATCATTACCAGAGTCGTCGGGGCCTTCTTCATCTTCGTGTTTCTTAGAGCCCTCAGAACCTTCTTCATCCTCGGGTTCAGCCAGCTTCTTGGCCTTGACCTCGAGCCTTTTTGCCTCCTAGATCTCGATAGATAGGTTAAGCCTCGGGCATGGATCTTTTCAAGGGTCTCCCTTCGAGACAACCACTTCATGTACTCAATAGTGGCTTTCACGCGAGCCTCGAATGCCTCGACATCAGCCCTATACTGAGCCACCATCTCTTAGGCATCGACGGAGGTTGTGCATATCTGAGCCTTTAAAGCTTCACATTCACTACCAATGGCATCCTGCTCTGCTAGGGCCGAGTTCAGTTGAGCTCGAAGTTCCTCGTTCTGCCGGGCTCGCTTATCGGCCTTCTCTTTTACCACTCAAAGTTGAACTTCTACCGATGCCAGCTGTGCTTGGGCATTTTCCTTCTCCGAAACCAGCCAGTCCATTTTTCCCTTCCAAACATCGGGCATGCCTTGGACCTCGTTCATTTCATCTCGGAGTTGGTTGATCCGGTCAATCTTCTGTTGAACCCATGAGGTTTGGTCGTCAGTCGCCATGTCTAAGTCTTCACTGCTAACTTTGAAAACCTTTACCTTTTCGACCAAGTCGGCATGCTCCTTCTAAGCCGCATCCAGCTTGTCCTGGAGATTCTTGACGGTCCGTTCGTGTTGCTCGCTGAGAAGCTTATACATGTCTCGTTTCTCAATAAGCTCCTTGATCTCAACCTCGAGGTGGTTAAACTCGGTCCGGTACCGAAGAAAGATTTTATGATGGAGTACCGAGGCCTACGAAAGGGTAAAATAAAAATAAAAAAAGAAATATCAAGGACTAAGTCAAAGGTCAAAAATCGTAACGATACCTTACCGATTTAGTGCATGCTGTGTCTCGTTGAACAGGCACGGTACGTCCACCTCGTTCATTTTCTCATGGTCTTCTTTGGTTACCAGGCATCGAAGGTGGCTCGCTACTCCTACGGGAGTGGAAAGAACCTGGGCATCCTCCGAGATAGTGATGACTATCGACCTCTTGCGGCTGGGATATACACTTGGGGAAGGGAATTGGTTGACTATTTTCAGGCTTGAATTCAGCCAGCCAACTTCTAAAGACGACTCATTTATCGGCACTTCCAGGTTGCCCAGCCCGAAAAAATCCTCCAAGATAAACGAGTCCACACTATCAAAAAAGGAACAAAGTGGATCGTCTGCGCCATGAGTCCCTCATTAGACCTCTCCTTTCCCGCTCGGGCCTCCTCGAGCATAGACTCGTTATAAGAAGGCGGCCCTGAAATAACTATTGCACCAAGTTCCTCCTTTGGGGCGTGGCCGGCATCCTGAGAAGTCTCGGCCCCGGTCTCCTCATCGACCCCTCAGTCCTAGGGGGGATCAGCCTCATGGATCTCCTCTTCAATGTCTGATTCCTCCTAGGGGGATGTCGGACTATGGGCCACAAAACAATCATCTTCTTGGGGCTCATTCATAAGCCAATAAAGCGAATCCGAGTCAGGTGCTCGAGAGCTAGAACTTTCCTTTGGCTTACGGGTCAACCTTTTATTTGGCTTCTTCGTCTTTGAGCTCGGGGAGCCTAGAGCCTTCCTTTTCTTCTTTCTCCTGCTGCAGCTCCGAGCTGCCCCAAAGCGGAGGGGTCAATGGACAGGTCCTCGTCCCCTACTAAAGGCCTAAGCTCACTGGTCTTAGGCAAACCTGCAAAAGGAAAAGTGAAGAAAAGAGGGTAATTATGATGCGAATGGAAGAGCCATATGTTACCTATTCGAGGAAGGGTCTTACCATGAGAACGGGCCTCCCAGCGTCACCCTCGAGAGTTTGCACCACGATCGCTCAGAATAAGGCATATGTGAACAAATTCCCTTGATCCACCCCTTGAGCTGAGGGATAGCGTTTGGAACTCGAGCGATGGCTGCACAACCACAAATACAATAAGAAAAAAAGAGATGAAGGTAAAATAGCGTTCAAAGGGAAACCATACTTACGAGATGTGTTCCACTTCTTGGGGAATGGCATGAGTTTGGAGGGAACCAAGTCTTCGGTCTTCACCCGAACAAAACTCCCCTACCAGCCCCAGTCCTTATCCTCATCGATGCTCGAGAATGAGGATTTACTATCCTAGCATGTGAGCTTTATTAGTCCTCCTCGGAAGATTCGGGGACTTTGTAGGCGGAGTAAGTGATCGATGGTGAACCGACGAGATTCGGTCTTGTTCACGAAAAAATGAAGGAGGATTACGATCCTCCACAACGAAGGATGGTTTTGACCGAGGCATACTTCGTACCTCTTGCAGAAATCCAAGATAAACGGGTCCACCACCCCAATGTGAAGGGATAAGTGTAAACACTTAGATACCCCTCCATGTGGGTAGTGATATCCTGAAAACTCGAAGGTAGAAGCTTGGCCAAAAGGTAAAAAATGAAAAAAAGAGGAAAGTATTCATAGAGGTTTCATGCTGTTTCGCATTCAGGGATGACCTGGCGATGGATGACGTGTGTTTGAAATCATGACGACACAATTGATGGGACATTTTGGATTCTTCACATTTTTGTCAAGGCGTATTAAAGAAGGGGTCGAAGTGCATATGTCGTTTCTCTTCGTTTTAGTAAACTTACTCTCCGAGAAATGAAGGGACTATCTATATACGGGTGAAAATGATCCCGTTGGATACCTCGATTCTCGATGGAGTAAATGGAGCAGAGACATGATCGTAAGGAACCAGATTCGGGGCAAGGAGCCCCCGAGTCAGGCTCCGAGAAAAACACCTACCCTCTGGAGAATTAGGGCCATATCCCAGATCCGATTCCAATCCCAAAACATCGGAGAGCATTACTAGATAATCGAGCATGACTAGTTAAGGCCGTGATATCCACGCCCAAACGGATGTCACAGCATGAATCTCGGAACGTATCGGCAGAAAATCTGTGATTAGCAAAATGGAAGATTTTTACCTTTTATGGAATTGTACTTGGGGTAAAACTTCTTTACTATATAAAGGGTAGTCTTACTATTCATTAAACACATTGTAATACGCATATCAATGCAATATATGCTTATTTTCTCTATTATTCAAAGTTCTTACTTTTGTTCATCAATTCTTTATTGTTGTTAGCCCGGGATCGAAAGTATTACATTAAGCTATTACTGAGTCCGGGATCACTACCCTTAATTGATTTGACTTAAGACCATATATAAATTTAATTGTTATCCATTTTCGAAGGTAAACAAGTATTTCCTTGAAACCTATAAGATAAATAAATTCCCTTACATTTGAGACTCTTTTTAAAGAAGAAAAAAAGGTGCTCAAGCCAGTGTTCCAAAAAATCCCTCAGATATGTAATATTTGTTAGAAGTATATAATTGTTTCTACGTTACAGTCAATAATGTCATCATCCATGGTCTGTTTATCAACATAATTAATTAGCACTTACAAAATTGATTACCTTTGCAAAAGTTAAATTTCCTTATTTCAAAATGGTGAACCTAGGAAATGTGACAAATACCTAATTTAGCTAGCGTTTGTGTATGAGGTAAAATTGATTGATAACAGATGGTCGAATGGTAACATGACGCTTAGAATCGAAGATAGGTAAATGACGAGTCAGGAAATAACCAATATCGGATATAATGGGTGTGAACGGTAATCTGGTACCAGATAAATTTCGAAGGGAACGTAGTCGACGGTAGAAGTTCAAAGGTTTGATGTCGGATAGCATTGAATGAGAGAATATTCACTTTCATTAAATGAGAGACCGTTGCAGAGAATATCCGCATTCAAGTCATGCTTACAAATTTGGAAATGGGTCTTTAATTATCATTTAGAGGAGCTTGATCCTACGATCTTATTTCCCTAGGTAGAGCTATAAATAGCGAGGTGAGCAGCCATTGTAAGGGGAGGAAACATTCTACAAAAAAAAGGCTATACTTTATTATTTCACTCTCAATTTTTACTTTTGCTCTCGGAGATGCCGAGACCGGAACTAGGCTTGTTATCTTCCTTAATTTCAATCGTAAATCTTGATTTTAATCCTATATCGTTACCATTTTTTAATCAAATTAATTCACTTATCTATAAACCACATAACAAATTTGACTGTACCGTTTTACGGATAAACAGTTTGTCCCCTACCATGGGGGCATAGACAGCTGCGCAATTGCTTTGATTCATTCATTTATCACTAACTACTTTTGTTTCTTTCCTTAGTTAAAACCAGGTATGCCAGCTAATGATGTCAACAACGCACACAACGTTGAGGCACATGAATAATTGTTCCAACGTGATGACTCAATCAGTGAGACTAGCAATGAAGGGGATGATACAACCCCGGCTTGAGGTGGTCAATACCCTCGGAATTTGAGGTAGCCAACCCCTGATGATTCGGAGGAGCAAAACATCATAGGATCGGGAAAACTCCTGAGGGAGCAGTAGAAAGCAATCTGGATCATCTCTCAAGACAAATCGAACGATGACAGAGTTAAAGAAAGCATTGTCTGGCGCCTCCAATAATGTGAACAGAAGTGGCCTGGTTCCTCCCAATGTTCCTGCAAATCAAACGACTCAGAGAGATAATAACACTCCAAGGAGTGAAGTCAATTTCGACAAAGCCGGAGAGGATGGTAGAAGATATGGAAATAAAAATGGGAATGATATCTTCAAGACCGAGATCATAAGGTTTATGAGGGAAATGAACGAACAAATGGATCATAATATGAAGGATTTCCACGCTCGAATGGATCAAATTCTAGGTGCGCGCCACCTATGCTAAAAGGTCCAAATTTGAAAAATACACAATTGTTGTTTAAGCTAAGTGCAGCAACATAACTAATTCGGAAGAGATTTAAGATGCCGGAAATATCAAAATATGATGGGACTTCAGATCTGCAGGAGCATATCACAACTTACACCACAGTAATGAAAGGAAATGATTTGGATCAACATGAGATCGAATCGGTTCTGTTGAAAAGGATTGGTGAAACCCTCACAAAGGGAGACCTCACATAGTACTCCATTTTACCTGAGCATTCATTTGACTCTTTTAAAATGCTTGCAGACTCATTCATTAAGGCCCATGATAGAGCGAGAAAGGTCAGGCCAAAAAGGCAGACATATTCAAGATTGCGTAGGGTGAATCTGAGTTGCTGCGAGAATTTGTGATCCGGTTCCAAAAAAAAATATGTTGATACCGCCGGTTCCATGTGAGTGGGCAGCAGAGGCATTCACAAAGGTTCAAAATCCACTAAGTTCGGATGCCTCTCAAAAATTGAAGAAAAAACTGCTTGAGTTTCAGGCAACCACATGGGCAGATGTCCATAACCGTTATGAATCAAAATAAGGATAGAAGACGATCAACTTGGGTCTTCGGTATCAACCAAGGGACGAGATCAACATAAAAACAAGGAAAAGTTTAGGACCTACTTTGATCCTGATCTGCGGCCTTCTAGAAGTTGTTTTCTACCGTACGAAAGGACTTATGGGCGCAACAACAAAGGGTTTCAGTCATCACATAGGTTTGCTCCTTACAAAAATACTGATCGTAGCCGGAACAGCAGGTCGTTACAGGAGAAAGAGGTTCTAGGGTCCTGAGACGCCGCATATCTCAAGTTATCAGATTACAACTTCAACATCAGCCTAGTAGAGGTTGTGTGGGCAATGAGAAATATCAAAGAAGCATGGTTCCCGAAGCCCATTTGATCAAATCCTAGCCATAAGGATCTCGGTTTATGGTATGAATACCATGAGGCTAACGGCTATAGAACTGGAGATTGCCGACATCTTCGCAAAGATGTGGCAACAATATTGAAAAATGGCCATCTTAGGGAGCTCTTAAGTGACCGAGCCAAGAACAACTACGGCAGAAGCCAGGATAATGCGAAGCCTTCAAAGGTAGTAGGAGGGTCGCCTCGGATGACTATCAACATGATCTTTGGAGGAAACGAAGTCAATGGTGTAACCTTTTCAGCAACAAAGAAAATGAAGATATTGGTGACTCAGAACAAGAGGCTCCGGGAAATAGCAGAAGATGATATCACCTTCATGGAGGAGTACGTTGACAGACTTCTTCTGCCGCATAATGACACTTTGGTAATCTCTCCCAATGTTTTAGATTTCAAAATTAAGTGTGTTTTGGTTGATCCAGGAAGTTCAGCCAACATCATCCAATTGAGAGTTCTGGAGCAAGCGAAGTTGACTAGGAAAATTATTATGGCGACAAAACTCTTGGTTGGCTTCAACTTGACAAACATGACAACCTGAGGAGAGATTTTGATGCCCACACACGCCGAAAGAGTAACAAAAACCACTCTATTTGAAGTAGTAGATGGAGATATGGGTTATAATGTAATCCTCAGAAGGCCGTTGATACACGAGATGAAGGTTGTGCCCTTAATATTTGAAATTTCTGACGATGAAAGGAATCAAACAAAAAAGGTGAGATCAACCAACAGCGAAGGGGGAACAGGGTAACTGTTTCTAACAGCAACGGGAAAGAGTCCAAAAATAGCATTTACATGAACCGTGCCTTCTCATTTTCCGAATGAAGACGATAAAGGAGGGAGTCATCGAAATCCCATCACGTTCCAAGATACTTTCAGGTGACGTAGGAGATGGATGCGACCAAGTCGACAGCGGAAGAACTCGAGAAAATGGCCATGTTCGAAGAATTTTTGGAAAGGAATTTTCACCTGGGAACATGATTAAATCCCGAGCTTAGGTTAGAATTTATAAATTTCCTTAAAGATAACGCATATTTCTTTGTATGGTCGCACTTGGAAATGACATGTATCTCATTAGAGATAACAGTTCACAAGCTGAATCTGGATCCAAATTTCTCACCGGTAAGGCAAAAGAAACGCCATACAGCAGAAGCTAGGAACAGGTTTTTTAAAGAAGAGGTAACTCGATTACTCAATATTGGTTCAATCCAGGAGGTAAAATATCCAAAATGGTTAGCCAACGTTGTAGTACCAAAAAAGAATAACAATTTTAGGATATGTGTAGACTATAAGGATTAAAATAAGGCATGCCCTAAAGACTCGTTGTCATTGCCAAACATTGATCAAAAGATTGATGCTACGAATGGACACAAACTAATGAGTTTCTTTGGTGCTTACTCTGGGTACAATCAAATCAAGATGAACCCGGAGGATCAAGAAAAAACTTCTTCCATACGAATTTTGGCACATATTGATATAATGTGATGCATTTTGGGCTCAAGAATGCCGGAGCCACTTATCAGAGGCTTGTTAATAAAATGTTTGAGAATCAGATAGGAAAACTAATTAAAGTATACATTGATGACATGTTATTCAAGTCTTTGAATGTGTGAGATCATTTGAAACATCTTCAAGAAACTTTTGACTTTATGAGAAAGCATAACATGAAAAGTTCATGGGGTTCCTAGTCTCGCAAAGAGGGATCAAGGTAAATCTCGATAAAATCAAAGTTATCGAGAACATTTCGGACCAATTTACAAGTACGAAGGAAGTACAGAGACTGGTCGGAAGGTTGGCGGCTCTAAGCAGGTTTATCTCAACATCCTCAGAATAATCACTTCTTTTCACTCCTGAAAAAGAAGAACAATTTTGAATGCACTCTGGAAGGTATCTGCCCAGCCCCCCGTTCTGAGAGGAAGAAGGTACACATTTCCTGTTTACTATGTTAGTAAAATATTATTAGGAGCAGAAACTCGGTACCTGCACCTCAAAAAGCTGGCCTTAGCTCTTGTAGTTGCCTCTCAAAAGCTTAGGCCTTATTTTTAGTGTCACCCGATAATCGTTGTGGTAATCTTTCCTTTGGGGAATATCTATTACATCTCGTGTTTTCATACGTTAAAGTTTCATCATAAAATAATCGACGTAAGCTTGGGGATGAGATTTTCTTGAGATTATAAGCATTTATGCTATTTATAACAAGCAATAAGTAAGTGTCCTGAAAGATAAAGGGTAAGCGAATCAAAGAAAATGAGTTTTGTTGAAGGTTGTCGATTTGGGATAAAATAGGTCCAAGCTACAATACCCGGTATTTATGGACTAGTGCCATACAAGGTACCACATGACAATGATAGTAGGGTACATAAAGTGTGTCAAGTGAGTAGTATTTTAAGTAATTTGAGATAATTTTTAATTATGTGGGTAATTGGTTAAACAGTGGATTAGTGGAGAATTAATAAGTTGATTAAGGAGTTGGTGGAGGGTTAATTAAGGTCTTTGGATAAATACTAAGGAATATAACGTGGCAGCAAAATCTTGTCCAAATTATGAGTGAAAAGGTGGCACATTTAAGTAGTGTGTGGCTTAGTTATGCCATTTAAAGCCTAAAACCTCTCTAATTCAAAATAAAGGTCTTATATAAAAGTGTTAGGAAACGGATATTCATGCAAGAATTCAATAATTCAAGCAAGAAAATTCCTTAAGAATCTTAGCAAAGTGACTCTAAATAAGCCCGGCATAATCTTTCTCAAGAATATCATACAGATTTTTCTTTACTCTGATCTTGTCATCAGGAGTTTTGTCGTGATTGTCGTGTGTTAGATGGATTGTCCAGAGAACCGGCTCAGGTATGTTAAGGATATCCCTTCTTTCTTTTTGGCATGATCCATACGATACAAATGAAACGAGAAAATGCAATACTTCCATAAATGACTCTATTGATAGAAGTATTAAAGGTGCCTATGTTCTTGAATTCCCATGTCTTATTATTCTATCGTTTGTTCATGAGTCTCAGAAAACATGTAAGTTTATAGAGTTTATTTCATGATATTAATCAGAGACATAGTGGTCTTATGACGTTCCGAAAGATTTTATTGCCGTACTTATTGTGCATTGCATTAATTTATACATCCACATTGACCCACGACCAGATAGCGTTATATATGCGTATATATGTATATATATACATATAAATATATATATATATATATATATATATATATATATATATATATATATATATATATATATATATATATTGTATATGGGATGGGAAAAGGTTACGGCATTATATACGCACCATCACCTGATCAACTGGTATATGTTGATGATTTTGCCCACAGTAGCCGAGATGATATGATGGGATGCCCTCAGAGGCTTGATGATGTTATGTACACCTTTACCTATGCATGACACGAGACAAGTTGCGGTCCCCTTCCTATACCTATTTTATGTACTCAGTACATTATTCGTACTGACGCCCTATTTCCCAGGGCCTGCGTTTCATGCCCGTAGGTGCAGGTAGACAAGCTGCGGTCCCCTTCCTTAGGATCATTGATCAGCAAAAGTTGGTGTGCTCCATTTGATTCAGAGCTGCTTTTGACCTTGGTATAATATGTTTGTATGCATACATGGGTATGACGGGGCCCAATCCCGTCCTTGTACAGTTGTATATTCTAATTGAGGTATGTAGACAGTTATGTATAGTTGGATAGTATGTGGCCTTGTCGGCTTCCAATTTTGGGTATATTATCGTTTATAGCAGCCTTGCCGGCTCGCCCTACTGTATTCCGCATGTATATGTACATATGTCTTTTGGAAAGGTTTCCCTCACATATGTTATTCATGTTTATAGCTTAGACGCATGATTAAGGATGTACGACAGGTAGGAATCGAGCACCCGTCATGGCCCATCGGTATGGGTCGTGACAAAAGTGGTATCAGAGTTGTTCTGTCCTAGGGCTGTCTACAGACCGTGTCTAGTAGAGTCTCGTTTATGGGTGTGTTGTGCACCACACTTATAGATAGGAGGCTACAAGACATATAGGATGTTATCCTCTCTTATTATCTTAGATCGTGCGATATAAGAATTCATGTTCCTAACGGTATGTTACATTTTCAGCGATGCCTCCGAAGATTACAGTCGCCCAGAAGGGAAAGTCCATGGCTGGTAATACTACTAGTCGAGCGCCACGAGCTACCAAGGCTCGGGGAGAATCTCATATTGAGATATTCCATCTCACACTTCACATACCCCTCCCTCTCTAGAAGAGCTCCGAGGGGCACCAGCTCCAGCGCTCGCCCCTGTACGTTTAGCCCCTCAGCCAGATGCACTAGGTCAGGAGATGAGAGATGTTATTAAGCTATTAACTAGATTGGTAGCCGCATAGGCTCGCGTTAGGAAGTAGGTATTGGTCATGCAGATAGGTTCGTCAGTGCGAGGGTTCGTGATTTCATTAATTTGGACCCTCCGGTATTCACTGGGGCAGATCCAAACGAAGACCCTCAGGTATTTATCGATAGAATTCAGAGGACTTTGAGGGTAATGAAGGCCACTGAGACTGAGTCAGTTGAGCTAGCTTCCTATAGACTTCTGGATATTTCATTTAATTGGTACGAGTCTTGGGAGTTGTCCAGAGGTGAGGATGACCCTCCAGCAGTATGGCAGGAGTTTACAGAGGCTTTTCTTTGTCATTATCTACCACCAGAGCTTAGACGGTCCAGAGTTAATAGGTTCTTGACCTTTCGATAGGGTAACATGAGTATTTGGGAGTACAGTCTTCACTTTGATTCGTTGGCTAGGTATGCTCCCACTATTGTATCTAAGATGGAGGATCGGGTTCACCAGTTCATGATGGGGTTAGAGCCACACCTGCTTAACAATTGTATATCGATCTCACTTCAGACAGACATGGATATTTCTCGTATTCAGGCATACGCTCAGGGTGAAGAGGAGCGTAAGAAGAAGCAGAGGGTCGATCATGAGCATGATAGCGACCAGAATAAGAGAGTGAGGCCCTTATGGTGAGTTTCGATGTGGTCAGAGACCACAATACCCGAGGTATCCAGCCCATCCATCATCTAGCATGTCCCCTCAGTTTGGCGCTAAGAGATTTGATCGTTCCACATATTCAGGGCCTGGTCAGAATTCCAGGGCCTCAGGTTCTCAGTATAGGTGTGAGTCAAGTCAAATGAGGCCACCCTTTCCATGATGTACTCAGTGTGGTAAGCAGTCTATCGGGCAGTTTCGTATGGGGTTGGGTGTTTGTCATACTTGTGGTTATCCAGGTCACGTTATGAGGGATTGTCCGATGAGAGGTGATGCAAGTATAGCTCAGCCAGCAGGATCTGTAGCTGGTTCGTCATAATCAGTACGCTCACCAAGGTTCATAAGCACCAATGAGTCGTGGTAGAGGCAGAGGCGGAGCATCTAGCTTGAGCGGTCCTCAAAACCGCATTTATGCGTTGGCAGGATGACAGGATCAGGAGTCATCGCCTGATGTTGTTACAGGTACATTATCAATCTCCTCATATGATGTATATGCACTGATTGACCTAGGTTCCACCTTATCATATGTTACTCCAATGTTTGCTAGTAAATTGGAATAAAACCTGAATTGGTTAAACCTTTTGAGGTGTCTACACATGTTGGGGACTCAGTGATAGCTAAGCGAGTATATAGAGGTTCTATAATAGTAGTTCATAGTCGATCTACTGTAGTGGACCTAATCGAGTTAGATATGGTAGAGTTTGATGTTATAATGGATATGGATTGGTTGGCTTCTTGTCATGCCAACGTTGATTGTAGATCAAAGACGATCCAACTCCAATTTCTAGTGGATCCTGTTTTGAAATGAAAAGGTAATATGGCATCCCCGAGAGGTAAATTTATTTCTTATCTCAAGGAAAGGAAGATGATCAGAAAGGGCTATATTTATCACTTAGTTCGGGATGTGGAAGTAGAGTCACCAACCATTCAGTCCATCCTTGTGGTTAATGAGTTTCCTGATGTATTTCCCGATGAGCTTCCGGGTCTTCCGCCAGAGCGAGAAATTGAGTGTGATGACCCAAAAGGTCATCTTATAAAATAAGACTCAATTCCAGACTCATTATCCTTAAAAATATTTAATTAAACTTACCTCGATTTGCGTGCACAATCCGGGCGTGAAACCGGAAAGCTTTTATGTGAAAATATGAGAAATAATAATTTTTGGAATTTAAAACTTAGTTTTAGTTGACTTTGTTCAACATTTAGAGTAAACGGACCCAGATCTGTGTTCCGACAATCCCGGGAGGTCTGCAGTAAAATATGGGACTTGAGAGTATGCCCGGAACTGAATTCCGAGGTCCCTAGCCTTAAAAATTAATTTTTGAAAGAAATTGAATTGCTGGAATTTTAACGAAATAAAGAAATAAATTAATGTTTGAAACCATCGGTTTCGGGCCCTTATTTTGGTTCTGGAGCTCGATACATGTTTGTTATGATGTTTACATCCTATCTAGAGATTTGGTAAGAATCGGAATTGATTTGACGTGATTCGGACGTCCGATTGAGAAATAGTGAACTTTAAGTGTTCTTGAGAAAAATGATGAGTTTTGAGGTTTAATTCATAGTTTTACATGTTATTTTTATGATTTGATCGCACGATCAAGTCTATATGATGTTTTTAGACTTGCGTGCATGTTTGGTTTAGAGCCCCGAGGGCTCGAGTGAGTTTCAGATAGGTCACGGGATGTCTTAAACTCATAAAGTGTTGTTGTAATTGCTGTTCGGGTGCACTGATATTTTGTTCATTGCGTTCGTGTTGCCCCAATCATGAACGTGTAGAGTAATTTAGCTGGGGTCTTTTTGTTCTATGTGAACGAGTGACCAGGGACGCGAACGCGATGGGCTGGGGGGAGACCCTACACCAACGCGGTCTGGTCCACGCGAATGCGTGGTATAACGGGCCTGAGGGAGGGGAAACTGACTTTCCTCTACGCGAACGCGGCCCAGTGACTGCGAACGTGAAGGCCAACAGGTCTGATTCTATGCGAACGTGGGCAGGCCCATGCGAACGCGATGAAGGTCTGCCCAGTCATATTTAAACACTGTTAAACACGAAAAGAACCCTTTTATTCACTATTTTTCGAACTACCAAGCACTAAGGATGATTTTCTTCACCAAAGTTCATCCCCAAAGTGTAGGTAATCAATTTCAAACTCTAATCTTCAACTTCCCAATGTTTTCATCACTTGTAAATCAAAAATCAAGAATTTTCATGGTAAAAATGAGGGTTTGGGTAGAATTAAGGAATTTTGTAAAAATGGGATTTTGACCTCGAATTGAGGTCAGATTTCGAAACTAATTGAATATTTGGGTTCGGGGGTGAATGGGTAAATGTAATTTGGTCCGAATCTCGAGTTTGTACCAAGCGGGCCCGGGGTCGGGTTTTAACTTTTTTGAGAAAACTTAGGAAAGTAATGGTTTTTCAGTAAAGTTAGTTCCTTTAGCAAAATAAACTGATTATGATTAGATTCGAGCAGTTTAGAGGCAAATTCGAAAGGAAAAGCGGTAATTGAGCAGTGAGTGGCCTGCGAATTTGAGGTAAGTGTTTGGTTTAACCTTGACTTAAGGGAATAGGAATCCCAACTTAAATACTATGTGAATTCGCATGTGTGTGGTGCATAGGTGAGGTGACGAGTATCTATGCACCACCAAATTGTCTGTTAAACATGATCCCTTCCCCGGTTTCCAATTATTTGCTTCCTGACTTAATTGTTTCATGATCATTGAGGTTTATATGTCTATTTGGATTCGTAAATTTATTGTTGAGTATTGCTTCAAGTATTTTGGAAGTATCATTTGTTCTTTGATTTTGTTATATTACATAAGGATTGAGATGGATGTCTGTGTTACAATATGTGTATAAATTCCGGTTAGCTTCGTTGTGAAATGATAATTGATGAAGTTATGAGTTTTACTGCTTTTGTTTACAATTGTTGATAAAAAAATATTGTGAAAGGCTTGGCCTGAATTGTGAAAGTTTTCATAAATAAACTGATATGATATGTCTGGTGGGAGCGGTTTGCACGCCGCAATAAGGGTGGACAGGTGGAAGCGGGTTGTGCGCCGCAACAAGGAGCGATAAGGGTGAATATTTATATTTTATTGATTTTCAAAAATTAGGGTTTGGAAAACTCCGATTTTATTTAAAAAAAATTCATACTCTGATTTTTATTGTGATTTAAATTGAAAGTTGGAAAATTTTGAAGAGTTGATTATAGTTGATAATTGAAAAGAGTTATCCGAGTTACTTTTGTTTATTGTTCCAAGTTACTGGTAATCGAGTTTATTAATGTTATTATTTCTTTCTTATTTTATTATATATGTTGATTACAGGTTATGTAGTTAATGCCCCGCCATAGCCTCGTCATTACTTCGTTGAGGTTAGGCTCGGCACTAACTCAGTACATGGGGTTGGTTGTACTGATACTACACTCTGCACTATTTTGTGCAGATCCAGGTACCGGCCAGCATTAGGAGATTTTTAGTAGCCCGCATTCATCGTTCGAAGACACGAGGTAGATCTGCCGGCGTCCTCAAATTCCTGGAGTCTTCTCTAAGTTTTTTAAATACTTTTTATTATATTCAAAACAGTTACATTATTTCTTTTAGCCTATTATTTGTAATATTCTTAGTAGTTCGTGAATTGTGACACCAGACCCTGGGGTAGCCTTATAGTTATACATATATTTAGTTCGGGGCTCGGTTTATTTATTTGTTTATCATTTTATTTATGAATTTATTCGTTGGAAATCATTAGATTTAATTTACTTTAAATTTGTCTTATTGTGTTTAAGTAAATAATTAAAGTAAAATAGCTAATCGAATTCTAACATTCGCTTGCCTAGCAAGTGTGGTGTTAGGCGCCATCACGATCCCTAAGGTTGGGAATTTGGATCGTGACAAGATGGTATCAGAGCACTAGGTTGCCTAGGTCTCACAATTCATGAACAAGCTTTAAAGATTCTGAGGGATCGGTACAGAGACGTCTGTACTTTTCTCATAGAGGCTATGAAGTTAGGAATAAACTCAGTTGTTATTTCTGTTCTATCGTGTGATTCTTGGTATCTCAAATACTGATTGAACTCTTCTACTCTCTCGTAGATGGCGAGAACACGTGCTTCTTCTTCCTCTAACCAACAATCCGGTCTTCCAGCAGCAGCAGCTCCTATTAGGTACAGAGGCCGAGGCCACGTCAAAGGCCGAGGCAGGGGAAGGACTCAGCACGTTGCTCATACTGCAGCCCCAGCTGCAGAGCCCCAAATTGAGATTGATGGGGGGAATCCGGCTCAGACCGTTCCAGCTGGACCAGCTCAGGTTCCAGAGGGGTTTATTGCTACCCCGGTACTTTAGGATGCTATGGTCCAATTAGTGGACCTGATGGAGAGTGTAGCCTAGACTGGTGCACTCCCTGTTGCAGCAGTCGTATCTCAGGCTGGAGGAGGGGATCCAGACTCCTGCTACCCACACTTCTGATTAGACTACTCCTCAGATCCAGACCCCAGCAACCAACCCAGTTGGGGTAGTTCAGATATTTGCGGCAGCCCCGATTGCTGATGGGGCAGCTATGACTTCCGATGCTTTGTGGAGACTGAACAGGTTCATCAATCTAATTCCACTCCATTTCAGTGGTACATCTTTTGAAGACCCACATGATTTTCTTGACCGCTGCTATGAAGTATCGTAGATCATGGGGATAAGTTGAAAGCAACGGGGTTGGTTTATATGAGCTGTGAAATTTAACATTGTGGATTATCAGACATTGTGATCTGTGACTTTGTGCCAAGTGGGGAAGTCCACTATCAAGGAATAGATTGCGGAATCATGTGTTATATCGGTGTTGGCCCAGAATGTATAAGGCCTGAGATTTTGCAAGATATAAAGCTAGGACTTGGGGCATGTCTTCCTCCTTAATAACCATATACCTCAATACCAAAGTAGTTATATAAACAATTTTAAATCTACGGAAGGTCTACTCAGCGTGGAAGTCACGATTGCGGATTTTGGGGTGCTTCAGAGGGAGTACAGTGGTTGACGAGCTTCTAGACTATAGGGTTCGTGCCAAGATTTATCTGTATAGAGCTCTACTTTGTGATTATTGTGCTTCAATAGGGATGAGAGTTACCCCAAAGAATAACGAAGAGTATATGAATAAATGGGGTAGCTAAGCAGTGTTGAGTCAACATAGTAAAATAAGAAATTAGTCGCCGGTGTTTTTGGCAAGCCTACTAAGAGGACGACCAGCCATTACAACATCAACTACTTGGATCAGTTCTCCCAAATGATATTGATAGAATTTGTTTCTCAGACTCATTAAAGGATTCAATTATAATCGTAAAATTTTGTACGACGCAAGGCAGATTGATACTATATTTCGGCTAGTGGTAGAAATTGTCCTAGACTTGGGAGAGTCATATTTCATCAGAGAAATCAGGCTACATGCCTGATTACAGTTACAACTCAACTTACATGTCCAGCTAGGGGAAAGGGGCCGGAATGTCGAAGGTGGAGGTCAGATTCCTAGATGTGGAGACCCAGCCTGTTGATATACTTTCTATGGTATGGCTGAGGTTTCTATATCGGATAGTGTCATGACAATTAAAATTTCTACTATAAAGTGGCAATTTCCTTAACTTGATTCGGTTATGAGTATCTAAGAAAGTTCTCCTAATATGCTCCACTCATGGGTGAGCTTCATAAACCTGCAATCTACTTATGTGAATACTTGTATTGGGAGATTCTATGGAGATAGATATGTCTATCATTATGTGTTGTAATTTGTTTAACGAAAAATATTTAAAAGAAGAAAAGGGAATGTTTCAATTGGCACGATGTGCATATTACTTGTGATTCAGAACTGAGGGCGAGACCCTCGCATTTTAATATGATTTGGTATGTTTAAATCGGGCTATGAGACTCGGTGGAAGTTATATAAGGACGAGGTCCTTGTGATGAAAATTCTTGTGCTTAAATTCTCTCTTGTGAAATTTAAAATTTGTACTATAGTACTAATAGGAGTCATACCTGTTAGGTTTATCTAAAAAAAATTGTATAAAATTTATTTGTGCATAATTTGTCAAATCCGTGTTATAATTATTGAGCTTTAACCCGCAAGGTAGGTGCCCACCCATGTGGTGTTAAATGAAACGCGTTAATTCAGGTAGATAATTATGAGTTCTCCATGCGTCGCATCTCGTTGTCAGTATTGTGAAGGTTTGAAAGGAGATTATTGTGAACGTGAAGTTATTTGATGATTCTGCAATTGATTATGAGCAACTATTAAGGTCATAATGGTCGTACGAGTGTGAGACGAGCTTTCAAAAGCTCAAGACAGATTTGACTTCAACGTCGGTATTGGTGTTACCATCAGGTTCAGGATATTTCACGGTATATTGTGATGATTCCCGGGTTGGGTTGAGAGCGGTATTGATGCAAGAGGGCAGGGTGATAGCATATGCGTCTCGGTAGTAAAAGATTCATGAGAAGAACTATCATGTCCATGACTTAGAGCTGGCATCCATTGTTCACGCGTTGAAGATTTGGAGGCACTATCTTTATGGCGTGCCATGTGAGGTTTACACGGATCATCGTAGCCTCCGGTACTTGTTCAAGCAAAAGGATCTTAATTTGGGGCAAAGGAGATGGTTAGAGTTATTGAAAGATTATAACGTCACTACATTGTATCATCCGGGAAAGGCCAATGTGGTGGCCGATGCATTGAGTAGGAAAGCAGTAAGTATGGGTAGCCTTGCATTTATTCCAGCCGGTGAGAGACCGTTAGCTTCAGATATTCAGATTTTGGCTAATCAGTTTGTGAGGTTGGATATTTTGCCCAGCCATGTTCTAGCTTGTACAATTGCTCGGTCTTCCTTATTCGAGCGTATCAAAGATCGGCAGGATGATGACCCGCACTTGATGGTCCTTAGGGACACAGTTCGTCACGGTGGTGCCAAGAAGATTACAGTTGGATATGATGGTGTTTTGAGGATGCATGGTCGTATATGTGTGCCTAATGTTGATGGCCTTCGTGAGTTGATTCTTGAAGTAGCTCACTGTTCTAAGTATTTTATTCACCCGGGTGCTGCTAAGATGAACCAGGACCTGCGACAGCACTACTGGTGGCAAAGGATGAAGAAGGATATTGTTGCTTATGTGGCTCATTGTTTGAATTTCCAACAGGTGGAATATAAGCATCAGATACCCCGTGGTTTACTTCAGCAGATAGAGATTCCTGAGTGGAAGTGGGAGCGTATCACTATGAACTTCGTTGTTGGACTCCCACGGACTCAGAGGAAGTTCGACGCCATTTGGGTTATTGTGGATAGGTTGACTAAATCAGCACTTTTCATTCCAGTGGCAAGTACTTACACTTCGGAGCGGTTGGCAAAGATATATGTTCGAGAGATTGTTCGTCTTCACGGTGTGTCTGTGTCTATCATTTCTGATCGAGGTACGCAGTTTACCTCGCACTTTTGGAGGGCAGTTCAGCGAGAGTTGGGTACCCGAGTTGAGCTGAGCACAACATTTCATCCCCAAATGGACGGACAGTCCGAGCGTACTATTCAAATTCTAGAGGATATGCTCCACGATTGTGTTATTGACTTTGGAGGTTCTTGGGGTTTCCTACAATAATAGTTATCAGTCGAGCATTCAGATGGCTCCCTATGAGGCATTATATGGTAAACGGTGTAGATCGCCAGTTGGATGGTTTGAGTCGGGAGAGGCTCGGTTATTGGGTACAGACTTAGTTCAAGAGGCCTTAGATAAAGTCAAGATTATACAGGATCGACTTCGTGCAGCTCAGTCTAGGCAAAAGAGTTACGGTGATCGTAAGTTTCGGGATGTGGCATTCATGGTTGGAGAGAGAGTATTACTTCGGGTATCACCCATGAAGGGTGTCATGAGATTTGGGAAGAAGGGAAAGTTGAGCCCTAGGAATATCAGACCATTTGAGATTCTTGATAGAGTGGGGGAGGTAGATTATAGACTTGCGTTGCCTCCAGGGTTATCCTCCGTTCATCCGGTATTTCACGTATCTATGCTCCAAAAATGTCATGGCGACCCGTGCCACATGTTAGATGTCAGCTCTGTCCAATTGGACAAAGATTTGACTTATGAGGAGGAGCCGGTAGCCATTTTAGACCAGCAGGTTTGTAAGTTGAGATCAAAGAGTTACCCTTCAGTTCGAGTTCAGTGGAGGGGTCAGCCTGTTGAGGCAACTACTTGGGAGTCTGAGTCAGACATGCAGAGTAGATATCCCCACTTGTTTGCCCGTTCAGGTAATTTTCTATGTCCGTTCAAGGACGAACGTTTGTTTCAGAGGTGGAGATTGTGATGACCAAAAAGGTCATCTTATAAAATAAGACTCCATTCCAGGCTCATTAACCTTAAAAAAATTTAATTTTAATTACCTCGATTTGTGAAACCGGAAAGCTTTTATGTGAAAATATGAGAAATAATAATTTTTGGAATATAAAACTTGGTTTTAGTTGACTTTGTTCAACATTTTGAGTAAATGGACCCGAATCTGTGTTCCGACAATCCCGGGAGGTCCGCAGTAAAATATGGGACTTGGGCATATGCCCGGAACTAAATTACGAGGTCCCTAGCCTTAAAAATAAATTTTTGAAAGAAATTATTTTGCTGGATTTTTAACGAAATAAAGAAATAAATTAATGTTTGAAACCGTCTGTATCGGGCTCGTATTTTGGTTTCGTAGCTCGATACAGGTTTGTTATGATGTTTACATCCTATCTGTGAGATTTGGTAAGAATCGGAGATGATTTGACGTGATTCGGACGTTCGGTTGAGAAATAGTGAACTTTAAGTGTTCTTGAGAAAAATGATGAGTTTTGAGGTTTAATTCATAGTTTTATATGTTATTTTCACGATTTGATCGCATGAGCAAGTCTGTATGATATTTTTAGACTTGCGTGCATGTTTGGTTTAGAGGCCCGAGGGCTCGGGTGAGTTTCGGATAGGCCACGGGATGTCTTAAACTCATAAAATGTTGTTGTAATTGTCGTTCTGGTGCACTGATATTTGTTCATTGCGTTCGTGTTACCCCAGTTGCGATCGCGTAGAGTAATTTAGCTGGGGGTCTTTTTTTTCTATGCGAACGCGTGACCAGGGACCCGAAAGTGATGGGTAGGGGGGAGACCCTACACGAACGCGGTCTGGTCCACGCGAACGCGGTCTGGTGTAACGGGCCTGGGGGAGGGGAAACTGACTTTCCTCTATGCGAACGCGGCCCAGTGACTGCGAACACGAAGGCCAACAGGCCTGACTCTATGCAAACACAGGCAGGACCACGCGAACGCGATGAAGTCCTGCCATTCATATTTAAACACTGTTAAACACGAACAGAACCCTTTCTTTCATTATTTTTCGAACTACCAAGCCCTAAGGACGATTTTCTTCACCAAAGTTCATCCCAAAGAGTAGGTAATCAATTCCAAACTCTACTCTTTGAATTTTCCAATGTTTTTCATCACTTTTAAATCAAAAATCAAGAATTTTCATGATAAAAATTGAGGGTTTGGGTATAATTAGGGAATTTTGTAAAAATGGGATTTTGACCTCGAACTGAGGTCGGATTTGGAAAATAATTGCATATTCAGGTTCGGGGGTGAATGGGTAAATGTTTGGTCTGAATCCCGAGTTTGGAACAAGCAGGCCCGGGGTCGGGTTTTAATTTTTTTGGATAAAATTTAAGAAAATAATGATTTTTCAGTAAAGTTAGTTCCTTTAGCATAAATTAATGATATTAAACTGATTATGATTAGATTCGAGCGGTTTAGAGGAAAATTCGAAAGGAAAAGTGGTAATTGAGTAGTGAGTGGCATGCAAATTTGAGGTAAGTGTTTGATTTTACCTTGACTTGAGGGAATAGGAATCCCCAACTTAAATGCTATGTGAATTCGCATATGTGTGGTGCATAGGTGAGGTGACGAGTATCTATGCACCACCAAATTGTCTGTTAAACATGATCCCTTCCCCGGTTTTCAATTATTTGCTTTCGGACTTAATTGCTTCATGATCATTGAGGTTTATATGTCTATTTGGATTTGTAAATTTATTGCTGAGTATTGCTTCAAGTATTTTGAAAGTATCGGTTGTTCTTTGACTTCATTATATTACATAAGGATTGAGTTGGATGTTAGTGTTACGATATGTATATAAATTCTGGTTGGCTTCGTTGTGAAATGATAATTGATGAAGTTATGAGTTTTACAACTTCTGTTTACAATTGTTGATATAAAAATGTTGTGGCTTAGCCTGAATTGTGAAAGTTTTTATAAATAAATTGATATGATATATCTGGTGGGCGCGGGTTGCACGCCGCAACAAGGAGTGATAAGGGTGGACAGGTGGGATCGGGTTGCACGTCGCAACAGGAGAAATAAGGGTGATATATATAGGGAGGATCAATAAGGGTGGACAGGTGGGAGCGGGTTGTGCGCCGCAACAAGGAGCGATAAGGGTGAATATTTATGTTTTACTTATTTTCAAAATATGAATTTGGAAAACTCCGATTTTATTTAAAAAAATTTCATACTCTGATTTTTATTGTGATTTAAATTGAAAGTTGGAAAATTTTGAAGAGTTGATTATAGTTGATAATTGAAAAGAGTTATCCGAGTTACTTTTGTTTATTGTTCCAAGTTACTGGTTATCGAGTTTATTATTGTTATTATTTCTTTCTTATTTTATTATATATGTTGATTACAGGTTATGTAGTTAATGCCCTGCCATAGCCTCGTCATTACTTCGTTGAGGTTAGGCTCGGCACTTACTCAGTACATGGGGTCGGTTGTACTGATACTACACTCTGCACTATTTTGTGCAGATCCAGGTACCGGCCAGCATTTGGAGATTTTTAGTAGCCCGCATCTATCGTTCGGAGACACGAGGTAGATCTGCCGGCGTCCTCAGATTCGTGGAGTCTTCTCTAAGTTTTTTAAATACTTTTTATTATATTCGAAACAGTTACATTATTTCTTTCAGCCTATTATTTGTAATATTCTTAGTAGTTCGTGAATTGTGACACCAGACCCTGGGGTAGCCTTATAGTTATACATATATTTAGTTCGGGGCTCGGTTTATTTATTTGTTTATCATTTTATTTATGAAGTTATTCGTTGGAAATCATTACATTTAATTTACTTTAAATTTGTCTTATTGTGTTTAATTAAATAATTAAAGGAAAATATCTAATCGAATTCTAACATTGGCTTGCCTAGCAAGTGTGGTGTTAGGCGCTATCACGATCCCTAAGGTTGGGAATTGTGACATTGAGTTTTCTATTGACCTACTACCAGATACTCATCCAATATCTATTCCTCCCTATAGAATGGCCCCCGCAGAGCTGAAAGAGTTGAAGGAACAACTAAAGGACTTGCTTTAAAAAGGCTTTATCAGACCTAGTACATCACCGTGGGGAGCACCTGTGTTATTTGTGAGGAAAAAAGATGGTTCCTTCCTGATGTGTATTGATTATAAACCGTTGAATAAGGTGACGACCAAGAATAAGTACCCGCTCCCGAGGATTGATGATTTATTTGATCAGTTGCAAGGTTCCAAGTGTTTCTCAAAGATAGACTTGAGGTCCAGGTACCATCAGGTAAGGGTTAAGGAGGAAGATATTCGAAGATAGCATTCAGGACCAGATACGAGCACTTTGAGTTTCGTGTTATGTCATTCGGTTTGACCAATGCCCCAACAGTATTCATGGATTTTATGAACCGTGTGTTCAGACCGTTTTTAGATCTATTCGTAATTGTATTTATTGACGATATATTGGTGTATTCTCGTTCAGAGGCTGATCATGTAGATCATTTGCGTACTGTGCTCAGAGTTCTACAAAAAAGGAAGTTGTATGCAAAATTCTCTAAATGTGAATTTTGGTTGAAGTCTGTAACTTTCCTTGGGCATATCATTTCGGGTGAAGGTATCCGGGTTGATACACATAAGATTGAGGCAGTAAAGACTTGGCCTAGACCCACGACACCGACGGAGGTTCGTAACTTTCTCGGTTTGGCAGGTTATTACAGGAGATTTGTAGAGGGATTTTCTTCCCTTTCAGCAATTTTGACAAAGTTGACTCAAAAGGGAGCAAAGTTTCAATGGACCGATGCTTGTGAACGGAGTTTTCAACCATTGAAGGACAGATTAACTTCAGCACCAGTTTTAACGCTCCCAGAAGAGATCGATGGTTATGTTATCTATCGTGACGCTTCGGTCATTGGATTGGGTTGTGTATTGATGCAGCATGGTAAGGTTGTAGCTTATTATTCGAGACAACTAAGAAAGCACGAGAAGAATTACCCAACCCACGATTTAGAGTTAGCCGCAGTGATTCATGCACTAAAGATGTGGAGGCACTACTTGTATGGCATTCATGTTTATATCTATTCGTATCATAAGAGCCTCCAGTATATCTTCAAGCAAAAGGAATTGAATTTACGTCAAAGGAGATGTTTGGAGATACTTAAATATTATGACGTTGATATTTTATACCATCCGGGGAAGGCGAACGTGGTAGTCGATGCCCTCAGCCGTAGATCTATGGGTAGCCTGTCATATTTACAGCCAGAGAAGAGGAGAATAGCCCATGAGATTCATCAGCTAGCTAGTCTTGGAGTTCGTTTACTGGACTCAGGTGATATTGGAATGACTATTCAGGATACGGCAATATCCTCTTTAGTAACTGAAGTGAAAGAACGCCAATACGAGGATCCTGTGTTAGATCATTATAGGGATACCACCCCTTAGAAAGAGAAGACACCGTTTGAGATTATAGAAGATGGGGTCCTCAGATATAGAGGACGATTATGTGTCCCTAATGTTGCAGGGCTACGTCGGCAGGTTATGGGAGAAACTCACTATTCTTGTTATTCTATCCATCCGGGAGCAACAAAGATGTATCTTGATATCAGAGAAGTATATTAGTGGGACGGAATGAAAAAGGATATAGCGGAGTTTGTTGCTCAGTGCCCTAACTGTCAGCAGGTTAAGATTGAGCATCAAAAACCTGGTGGATTATTGCAGGCTATGGAGATTTCGACTTGGAAATGGGAAGTAATAAATATGGATTTCATCGTAGGCTTACCTCGTACCCGGCGTAAGTTCGATTCTCTATGAGTTATTGTTGATAGGCTTACAAAATCAGCCGATTTTCTGCCTGTTAGGACTACATATTCCACAGAGGATTATGCAAGGCTTTATATTAAGGAGATAGTACGACTGCATGGTGTCCTTGTATCTATTATCTCAGATAGAGGAGCTCAATTTACAGATAACTTCTGGAGGTCCTTACAAAAAGGATTGAGGACTCAGGTAATTCTTAGTACAACATTTCATTCCCAGACAGAATAGATAGGCTGAGCATACTATTCAGACAGTTAAGGATATGTTACGGGCTTATGTGATAGACTTCAGGGGTAGCTTCGATGATCATCTGCCGCTTATTGAGTTTGCATATAATAATAGCTACCGTTCAAGTATTCAGATGGATCCATACGAAGATCTTTACGGACGAAAGTGTAGGTCGCCTACAGGGTGGTTCGATGTTGGGAAAATTACATTAGTAGGACCAGAATTGGTACAATAGGCAATCGAGAAAATTAAGCTTATACATGAAAGGCTATTAGCAGCTCAAAGCCGTCAGAATCAACAGCGAAACTTGGAGTTTCAGGTTGACAACTGGGTATTCCTTAAGGTATCCCTGATAAAAGGTGTGAGGTTCGGTAAGAAAGAAAAACTTAGCCCTCGGTAAATTGGACCATATAGGATCATACGCAAGGTAGGCCAGGTAGCATATGAGTTAGACTGGCCTTCGAACTTGGAGTCTGTACATCCAGTCTTTCATGTTTCTATGATCCGTAAATGTATCGAAGATCCTTCCAGAGTCATGCCAGTTGACGACGTTCAGGTCACAGAGCAGCTATCATATGAAGAAACTCCCATTGCTATATTAGAAAGACAGGTTCGGAGATTGAGAACTAAAGACGTAGCTTCGGTGAAAGTACTTTGGAGAAATAACAATGTGAAAGAAATGACTTTGGAGGCTGAAGAAGACATGAAGTCTAGATATCCTCACTTATTTCCTCTTCCAGAGAAGGGTCCGACTGAGACATCACAACCTTAAGGTATGTGTATGGATTCTTGTGTTAGTTATTCTCATTGGTCGTGTGAGGCCATTGTCGTTATTGATGATTGTGGTCCTATGTGGCATTGAATTATTGAGTTTCTACATGAAGAGTTGGTAGTAGTATTGTTACAAAGGCGACTCTGCCAAAGTTTATATAGATCTCGGGAAGTTAAACATTCGAGGACGAATGTTTCTAAGAGGGGAAGGATATTACATCTTGCGTTTTTGCACGTTAACATTTTGTTGTAAGTTAATCGACGTAAGCTTGGGGATGAGATTTTCTTGAGATTATAAGCATTTATGATATTTATAATAGGCAAAAAATATTTCCGTGAAATATAAAGGGTAAACGAATCAAAGAAACTAAGTTTTGTTGAAGGTTGTCAATTTGGGATAAAATACGGCCCGAGTTAAAATACCTGGTATTTATGGGCTAGTGCCATACAAGGTACCACATGACCATGATAGTAGGTTAAATAAAGTGTGTCAAGTGAGTAGTATTTTAAGTAATTTGAGATAATTTTTAATTATGTGGGTAATTGGTTAAATATTAGATTAGTAGGGAATTAATAAGCTGATTAAAGAGTTGGTAGAGGGTTAATTAAGGTCTTTGGATAAAGACTAAGGAATCTAATGTGGCAACAAAACCTTGTCCAAATTATAAGTGAAAAGGTGGCACATTTAAGTAGTATGTGGCTTAGTCATCCCATTTAAAGCCTAAAACCTCTCTAATTCAATAGAAAGGTCTTATATCAAAGTGTTAGGCAACGGATATTCACGCAAGAATTCAAGCAAGAATATTCCTTAAGCATCTTAGCAACGTGACTATAAAGAAACCCGGCATAATCTTTCTCAAGAATATCATACGGATTTTTCTCTACTCCGATCTTGTCCTCACGAGTTTTGTTGCAATTGTCGTGTGTTAGAAGGATTGTCCAGAGAACTGGCTCAGGTATGTTAAGGCTATCCCTTCTTTCTTTTTCGCATGATCCATACAATACAAACGAAACAAGAAAATGCACAACTTCCATAAATGACTCTATTCGTAGAAGTATTAAAGGTGCTTATGTTCTTGAATTCCCATATGTCTTATTATTCTATTGTTTGTTCATGAGTCTCAGAAAACACGTAAGTTGATAGAGTTTATTTCATGATATTAATCAGACGCATAATGGTCTTATGACGTTCTGAAAGATTTTATTGACGTACTTCTCATGCATTGCATTCATTTTTACATGCACATTGACTCATGACTAGAAGTCGTTATATACGCGTATATATATGCGTGAGTATGTGTGTGTGTGTATGTATGTATATATATGGGATATGGGAAAAGGTTATGGCGTTATATACACACCACCACCTGATCAGCTGGTATATGTTGATGATTTTGCCCACAGTAGCCGAGATGATATGATGGGATGCCCTCAGAGGCTTGATGATGTTATGTACACCTATACCTATGCATGACACGACATTTACATGCATGTGCATGACATTATAAATGTTTCAGGATTTACAGAGTTATTTAGAGTTACAAGCAGAATTCTTTATTCCATGTTTCATCTATGTCTTTTATGTACTAATTTTCATGCCTTGCATACTCAATACATTATTTGTACTGACGCCCTATTTCCCGAGGTCTGTGTTTCATGCCTGCAGGTGCAGGTAGACAAGTTGAAGTCCCCTTCCTTAGGATCCTTGATCAGCGAGAGTTGGTGTGCTCCATTTGATCCGGAGCTGCTTTTGACCTTGGTACAATATGTTTGTATGCATATATGGGTATGACGGGCCCCAGTACCGTCCTTGTATAGTTGTATATTCTAATAGAGGTTTGTAGACAGTTATGTATAGTTGGATAGTATATGGCCTTGTCGGCTTCCAGCTTTGGGTGTATTTTCGTCTATAGCAGCATTGCCAGCTCGCCCTGTTGTATTCCGCATGTATATGTACATATGTATTTTGGACAGGCTTCCCTCACGTATGTTATTCATATTTATAACATGCTTAAGGATGTTCGAAAAGTAGGACTCGGGCACCCGTCGCGGCCCATCGGTGTGGGTCATGAAAATATTCTTCAAAACCTGAGTTGTTAGTGATGGTAGGCTACGAACTCATGTTTTTAACTATATTTTGCACTCTAACTACTACACTTTGATTATATTTTAGCCTAGTTGTTAGTACTTTGTACTTATTAAGTATGTTAGATTGTGTAAGATGTAATTTCAAGTGAAGAAGCAAGTTTGACGCTAAAATTGTTAATGTGGAGCTTTGAAGTCTAAGTAGAAACCCAAAGAATTAAGCGGGATCGTGTTCGGGGCTCTAGGACAAAGTCTGGATGTTAAAAAGTAAGGAAAAAATTTACTCTAGAAATAATGCACTACCGCGCCACGGGGCACAAGGTGCTAGTGCAAAATTCCTGCAGAGTGAAAAAAACACTACTCTCTTAACTTTCCCGTTGGCGCGACGCATGGGGCACCGTGAGGCGCGACGCACTTGTGTAATTTCTTAGAGTATTGTCCCACTTAGTCTTGGAAAGGATAGTTTCATCTTGGCCCGTTCCTACATGGTATAAATGCATCAAAAATACGATTTTAGAGGACTTTTGACCTGGGAACGTTTGGAGAGCATTGGAGGATTCAAGACACAAGATTTCATCTTCCTTCTACCAAGTCCATACATGATTTGTATTGTAGCATTGGATTAATGTTTGCTTATTCTTTAGCTCTATTTGTAATGACTTCCTCCATGATTATGGAGTAATTTCCTTTAGGGTTTGACATGATTTTGTGACTTGATTGTTATCTATGGATTTGATTACTATTTTATTGCTTGAATTTATTGGGGGAACTTTAACTCTAGTTGTGATTATATTCATTATCGTGTTTAATCAAAAGAGGAGCGTAATACTGAATATTAGTGCAACGCATGCCTTAATCCATTATGGTACTTCTTTAAACTGATCGAAAGAGCTTTGCGAGCTACCTTTTGAATTAAGATTGAGAAATATTCAAGAGAAGTTTTTCTTTGACCATTCTTACCAATAGATTCTTGCAAGTTTCACTACACTTCATATTAACTTATTTGAAGGGTACAGGTTTAATCGAGGGAGGAACTTGAATAAGAATAATAGGATAATAACTTGTTGAATTCTAGAGGATAAATTGAACATTAAGAGTGAAATTTAACATATCAATTCTAGAATAACAATCTCGCATTTATCATCCCATGACCCTTATTTCTCACATTGATAATAACCCAATTCTGCTAGTCTCTAGTTCTTAGTGATCATTTGTCATTTGCTTTACTTCTAATCTCTTGTTGTAGTTCATAATCATTCCAGCCAAAGTGTTAGTCATCCTGAATATCATTAAAGCCGAAAATTAATGAACATCTTTAAATCCAATCTCTATGGAGACGAAAAGTATACTTTCTTTGGCTAGCATCAATTTCGTGGTTTGTGTTTTGTGATCGTCAAATTTTGGCGCCATTGCCGGGGATTGTCAATCAATAGTGTTCAAAATTTATTTTTGGTGCTAATTTAGGAACCAAATTTATTTTATTCTTCACGGGTTTTCTCTTGTGTGCAGGGACGAAAGGTTAAATTCTCTGGTGTATGACTCGATCTTTTTCAAAAGAATTGATTTCATACAATCCATAGGTGGAAAAGCGTCTATGACAGTTGTGGAAAGAGAAAGAACTCATTGAAAAATTCTTGGGGCAACCTTCAACCCAAGAACACATGGCTAAGAACGGTGATAATGGGGTAGACTTAGCAACAACAGAGGCAGCACAGCATAGAGAACAAGTTGCATGGATAGCAGTTAAAGAAGCCCTTAGAGTTGCTAATGAGACTATCGAAGATGATGGGGCTCGAATATTCAATATAAATTGAACTCTGGTAGAAGACCAGTTCAAAAGTATGGCTCCCAGGCCCAGAAGAGCATTAGATGATTATGCCATACCAGTCTACAATCAAGGACTAGCAAGTGTCAGACCTCCACGTGTAGCAGCAAATAATTTTGAGTTGAAGCAAGGCTTGCTTCAGACTATCCAGAACAATTGTGTCTTTAGAGGGAAGGCGGCTGAAGATCGTAACACTCACTTGATGGAATTTGAGGAAATCATGAACACCTTCGAGTACAATGGAATATCAAAAGATGCGGTCTACTAAAGGGAATTCCCCTTTTCACTTAAGGATGACACAAAGCACTGGCTTCAAAGCTTACCGACTGGGTCGATCAGGACATGGGAAGATATGACTAAAAATTTCCTTGGAAAGTACTTCTCAACTGCAATAATAGTGAAATTCAGAGTGAAAATCCACAACTTCAGCCAGAAGGACACTGAAACGGTCTTCGAAGCTTGGGAAAGATTCAAGGAGATAGTGAGGAAGTGTTAGCATAATGGAATCTAATTATTGATGAAACTCCAGGACTTTTAGGATAGACTGACACCTTCCTCGCAACAAACTCTGAGTACTGCAATTGGAGGCCTTTTAATGAAGAAGACTCATGAGGAGATTGTTACAATTTTTGATGAGCTCTCTGAAGATGCTAACTTGTGGCCTGTTGGGTGTAATGATAGAATAAAATTAGTTGAGGTTCACCAGGTAGACTCTAGCACATCAGTGCAAGCCCAGCTAGACATCATGGCCAGAGAGATGAAAAAGTTAACCTTAGCCAATGTCCAGAGCCAACCATTATCAGTCTGTGACTTTTGTGGAATGGGTCATCTAACGCATGAGTGTTAGGCCTCGACTACGGATGAAGTGGTAAATGTTGTGGGAAGTTTTGACAGAGGCAACAACTAGAGTAGTAATAATTTCAATTCCATGGGCTAGAGGAAACTCAAATTTTCGCGGTGTTCACCCGGTGGTAGTGCGAATGCATGGAAACATAATAACTCCAAACCCTAGGGAAAAGGAGCTCCAGGTTTTCTAAATCAGCAAAGGCAGCAGTACTAGCCTCAATAGTCCAATCAGTCTAAAATGAAAGATCTAATGAAGCCATTTATCATTAAGACAGATGAGAGACTTGAAACCCATGGCACAGCCATTCGGAACTAGGAGAGACAGATAGGACAACTTGCTAATCTATTGTCTGAGAGGGTCCTAGGGACTCTCCCGCTGATACTGAAATAAATCCAAAAGAGACAATAAATGCGGTGTCTTTGAGGAGTGGGCACGTATTGAAGGATCCCATTGCAAAACAAAAGTATGAGTTGATTGAAGGACAGGTAGAGATTGTGGAAGAGCAGAAGAATAGCAACATAGAAGAAGGTGAAGTGAGGGTAGAAGAAGAAGAAGAAGAAGAAGAAGAAGAAGAAGAAGAAGAAGAAGAAGAAGAAGAAGAAGAAGAAGAAGAAGAAGAAGAAGAAGAACAAGAACAAGAACAAGAAGAACAAGAAGAGAAAGGATGGGAATTCAATGAATGAAGAGACTGATAGGAGAAAATACATGCTTGCTTTACCTTTCACCCAGAAGCAAAGAAGAGAGAAGTTGGACAAATAATTCAGGCATTTTCTAGAAGTGCTGAAGTAGGTGCATGTGAATATACCTTTCATAGAGGTGCTTTCACAGATGGAAGCCTATGCTAAGTTCCTGAAGGAGATGTTGTCTAACAAGCGTAAGGTGGAAGAGACATCGGTTGTCAAGCTCACAGAGTCTTGTAGTCCCATTCTGCAAAATAATCTCCCTCAAAAGTGTGGAGATCCAGGGAGTTTTACTATACCTTGCTCTTTAGGAAGTACTAAGTTTGAAAAATCTTTGTGTGATTCAGGTTCATCTATTAATCTTATGCGTTTTTCTATTGCCAAGAAAATGGAGAAATCAGATCTATACCTGTGTCTTTGCAGTTGGCGAATCAGACCACAATTATACCTGAAGGAATAGTGGAAGATATGTTAGTTCGGGTGGATAAATTTGTGTCCCTATATGGAAGAGAATAGGGAGGTCCCTCTGATTTTAGGGAGACCCTTTTTAGCGATTGGCAGATCTATTCTGGACATTCAGAAAACGTAGCCCATGCTCAGAGTGGGGGAAGAAAGGGTGGTTTTCAAGATGAAAGGAGCAATGGGGGCACCTAGAGACGAGCTGAGTGCACGCTCTGAATTCAAGGCAAGGGCCCTCAGGGATCGAGCTGGGGAGAGTAAGCATGACAAGTGTGGGGTATATCCAAAGAAGGCAAAAAAGAAACTTTTAGCATGGATATGTGCACTGGGTCGGGCATGGAAAGTGGATGCCGACTTCGATTTCAAACCTAGACTAGATGATTCAGTGGAGTTTTTTTACCTCTTACTTTTTATTTGTGTGTCATGGGAACATGACACAATTTAAAATGTGGGGTGGGGGATGTAAATATGTAATATGTATGTTTTTTTGTTCTTATGGTAAAAAAAAAATTGACTTTTCTCGACGATGGATTTCCTCGACTGTCTTCTTAAGGGATCAAAGTCGAAGAAAAAAAATGTCTTTCATTTTATTTTATTTTTTCTTAGGTAGTGTAATAATTTTTCCTTGGCTTTTCTTTGTGTCGCGATTCTTTTTCAACGGTTTTGCTTGAACCGAGTGTAGTTAGTTTTCTTTTGTTAGGAATTGGGAAGTCTTTTGCAAAAGTGTTAAATGGAGATAATTGTTCTTAACTTTGTCATGCCATGAGAGTAGTGAGTTCCCTTGTCATGACACGTAGGCTCAGTTTTCAAATCTAGATAAGTGCTTGAAATTATTTAATTTTGATGTTGCTTATTTGCTTTGACTAGAAAGTCAGAGCCAGTCCTAAGTGAGGTATGTGCCAATGTGTGTGTGAGGATTTTGTTAATATTCTGTGCATGTTAGTTTATTTCTAGAACTTGTCATGTGTGTTTGCAAACCGAAATAGAAGTCTTGTTCAGTCTATGAAGTGATATAGGAATATTTTTTTAGCTAGATTTATGCTTTTACCCACCTAATCGTGATGTATCTTAGTTAGCCTCGTTGAGCCTGTAATCCTATTTCTTTGGCAACCACACTACAAGCCCAACCCTTTTGTTTGAATTGACTCTTTGTTTGAACCTTTAACCTCTCTTGAGCACTTGAATTTGTTATGAGCTTGTTAAAATCTAAGTGGAGGTATGGTTGGGTTTTGAGTGGAATTGAAAAAAATGAAGGTGCACTATTTGAAAATTTGTGAGAACCACCCGTAAGGAATTCAAAGAAAGAAAATAAATGAAGTGCTTGAAAGAAGAAGAAAAATTAGAACTATGTAAAGAAAATATTTTGATTCCTTGCTATTGGTACTTCTCATCTTGTTGTGCTTAAAGATATTAGTTATATATGAAGGTTGGGGTTTCGTTCAATATAAGTGTGGTATTGACATTCTAATGTATATGTATTAAAGTGCTTAGGGAGGTGTAGTCAATATGATCTATATGTATCCTACCCGTCCCGCAGCCTACATTACAACCAAATTAAGTCCTACTTGATCCTGGACCAAATAAGCTCAATTAGTAGAGTATTACACTACGGGCAAGCATATGGTACGTCTTCTATGGTACATGAATTTTATTTCTGAGAGTGAGTTAATTTTTTCTATCGTGAGTTCTTAATTGTTCTTGAACTGTATTATGTGTGGAACTACTCTCTATTGATTGTGTGAGGGCACATGACTTGTAAAGGAAAGGTAATGTCCTTGGCCTCTGTGTTAGAGTAAGTGATCAAGTTTTTGAAAAAAATACGTGGTGATTTTTAGTCGAGTCTTGAGGCTAGGATGCTTAGTCTACTTTAAGTATTCTTGGCATGATGAGTTAGGGAAGTTATCTGATAAAAAGATCGTCTATATGTGAAATGTAATTTGATTGCTTGGGGACGAGCAATGCTTTAAGTGTGGGTGTTGGTAGTAGGATAGGAACTCACGTTTTAACTATATTTCGCGCTCTAACTACTACACTTTGATTATATTTGAGCCTAATTGTTAGTAATTTATACTTATTATGTATGTTATGTTGTGTAGGATGTGATTTCGAGTGAAGAAGCAAGTTTGAAGCTAAAATGGATGATTTGGAGCTTTGAAGTCTAAGTAGAAACCCAAAGAATTAAGCAGGTATCGTGTTCCTGGCTCGAGGACCAAGTCTGGATGTTAAAACTGGAAAAAAAAAATTACTCTGGAAAAAATGCACTACCGTGCCACGGGGCACAAGGTGCTAGTGCAAACTTCCTGAGGACTGAAAATAACCCTGCTCTCTGAACGTTTCCACTGGCGAAGCGCATGGGTCAACGCGAGGCCTGTCGCGCCTGTGTATTTCTTAGAGTGTTGTCCCACTTTGGCTTTGAAAGGATAATTTCGTCCGGGACCGTTCCTACATGCTATAAATACATCAAAAACACGATTTTTAGAAGACTTTTGACCTGGGGAACTTTTGGAGAGCATTGAAGGATTCAAGACACAAGATTTCATTTTCCTTGTACCAATTCAATATGGTAGTTGGGTTGTAACATTGGATTAATGTTTTCTTATTCTTTAACTCTATTTTTGATGACTTCCTCTATGATTATGGAGTAGTTTCTTGTTGGATTTGACATGATTTTGTGACTTGATTGTTATCTATGGATTTGATTAATATTATATTGCTTGAATTTATTAGGAGAGATTTAACTCTAGTTGTGATTATATTTATTATTTTATTTAATCGGAAGAGGAGCGCAATACTGAATATTAGTGCAATGCATGCCTTAATACATTGTGAGACTTCTTTAAAGAGCTTCTCTTAAACCATTCTTACTAATAGACTCTTACAAGTTTCACTACACTTCATATTAGCTTATTTGAACGGTTTAGGTTTAATCGGGAGAGGAACCTGAATCATAATAATAGGATAATAACCTGCTGAATTCGAGAGAATCAATAGAACATTAAGAGTGAGAATTAACAGTGGCAATTTCAGAATAAAAATCTCGCACGTATCATGTCATGACCCTTATTTCTCACATTGATAACAACCCAATTCTGCTAGTCTCTAATTCTTAGCGATCAATTGTCATTTGCTTTACTTTTAATAGTTAGTTGTAGTTCATAATCATTCCAACCAAAGCTTTAGTCATCTTGAATAGCATTGAAGTCGGAAATTACTTGAACATTATTTAAATCCAATACATGTGGAGACGATAATTAAACTATACTATCTTTGGCTAGCGAGTAACAATTTCATGTTGTATTTTGTGCTTTTAGTCATGATGTTTAGCTAAATGGGCAGACGAAATTAGTAAACTCGACATTGTGTACATACCCAGGACTGCAATCAAGTCGCAATTTTTGGACGATTTTTTGGCCGACTTCAGTCCCGGGTTAATGTCCTTGGCTGCTAAGGAAGTGGTAATGGTATCAGAAATGGAATTAGGAGTTCATACCTTGTTCACAGATGGAGATTCCAACATAAAAAGGTCCGGTCTTGGGGTAGTTCTGATCACGCCCTCGGGGGGAACCATGAGGCATGCCATTAAAACTGTTCCGTTAATTAATAATGAAGTCGAGTATGAGGCTTTGATTGCAGGACTCGAACTAGCCCGGGGATTAGGCTCTGAAGTCATCAAAATAAAATGTGATTCCCAGCTGGTAGTAAACCAAGTGTATGTGATTTTTGACACAACGAAAGGACGTATGCAGTAGTATCTGAACAAGGTTCAGGCGTTGCTTACACGATTCAGAGAATGGTCGATCATCCACATTCTAAGGGAAGAAAATGTGGAGTCAGATGAATTGGCTAATTTGGGGTCATCCACGGAGATAAAAGGATCTGATTCTGGTACTGCCGTCCAACTTCTATATTTGGTATTAGATGTGGACGGCTACTGCGAAGTCAATTCAATCAACTTGGTCTGAGACTGGAGGAACGAGTTCGTCGAGTATATTTGGCATGGTAAACTACCTGAATACCGAAGGCGTCCCGGGCACTGCGAACCAAAGAATCTCGCTATTGCCTCGTAGATGGTCAGTTACAGTGAAGGTCATTCCAAGGACCATTGGCCCGATGTCTGGGGGCCACGGAAGTGGACTATGTGATGAGGGAAGTCGACAAAAGAGTTTGCGGGAATTATTCTAATGCAGATTCATTAGTTCTAAAGTTGATCAGTGAAGGTTACTATTGGTCGCGGATGGAACAGGACACAAAGGCATTTGTTCAAAAGTGTGACAAATGTCAACGTCATGCACAGTTTGTGCACCAACCAGCAGAACTTTTGCATTCAGTGTTGTCCCCGTGGCCATTCATGAAATGGGGGATGGACATACCTAATCCTCTACCACCGGGTCTTGGAAAGGTAAGATTTCTTTTAGTTTTAACGGATTACTTTACTAAATGGGTTGAAGCAGGTCCTTACCAAAATATCAGTGAATGCGAAGTGGTCGACTTCATATAAGAGCACATAATCTACCGATTTGGAATACCGAAGGAAACTTCTTGTGAAAACGGGCCGTAATTCATAGGTTCAAAAGTCACATAATTTTTGGAAGGATTAAAAATCAAGAGACTTACATCTTCACCATACCATCCTAGTGCTAACGGGCAGGCGGAATCGACTAACAAGGTAGTTATTTAGAACCTTAAGAATAAGTTAGAAGATGATAAAGGCAAGTGGCTCGGTGAGTTATCGGAAGTACTATGGGCATATCAGAAAACGGCAAAGTCAAGAACGGGAAAAACACCTTTCTCTCTTGTGTACGGCACGAAGACTCTGATACCGGTGGAAGTGGGGGAGCCCACTTTGAGGTTTTTCCGGATAAACAAGAAGCAAACAATGAAGCATTATTGGTAAAACTGGACTTGCTCGATGAACATTGGTACTTGGCGTACGTGAGGATGGTGGCTCAAAAGCAAAGAATGGAAAGATAGGGACAATCTCCATTACTTCAAGGTAGGAGACTTTGGTTTTGAGAAAGGTGACTCAGAGCACTCAGGAAGTCAATGCCTAGAAACTGGGACCAACACGGGAAGGTCCTTACCGAGTTTTAGCTATCACCGGTAAAGGATCATACGAGTTGGAAAATCAGGATGGAGTCAAACTACCCAGCATTTGGAACGTGACTCACATCAAAAGGTATTATTACTGATGGTTCCTACCAACACTGAAAGTCCCAATCAGGTTTTTTTGGCAAGGTTTTTAACGAGGCAGCGATGGAAAGAGCACTACAAAGGAAGAGTCATCGGCAAAAGCAAGACCTTTTAATATCAAGGCACTGAAATTTTCACATCGATGGTAAACGGCTATGTGGATGGTTAAATAATCTTTGGTTTGATGGCAAGCTTTGCCTTCCATCACTAAAAAGCACTTATTTAACCGTTCACAAGTTGTTTCAACTGAAAAAGCAGCAATACTGGTACAAGAATTTCAGTGTTAGAATTCTCATACTTCGCATTCAAACACTGGGGAGAATAATATATGATACGGCACCAAGAACACCACAAAAATCGGGGACCGCTAGAATCGGGATCAATAATGTCTCATCAGGACCGGGGACTGCATGATCAGCCCCGTAGAAATAATTTGTACAAGCTAGCCATATGTATTGGAAATTTATTTATTTAAGCAAACGAATGCCTATGTACTTTCAAAAATAAAGGGAATCAAACAAAGTACTTTTATTTTTATCTTATTTCATGTCCAAATGATGAGTTGGTTTATCGTTTGAAAGTTAACGAAAACTTCAAATGCTTGTGCTGGAATGAACAGGAGACACTCTATTCAAGAGCACTGTGTAAGGGCCCTCTCTTATGAAACTCTCATAGTAGAGGTTAGATTCCGGAAGAGTTTATGCCGGGAATTAAAAGTTATCGGATAAAAATATACCTGAAGCTTTAATCGACTAAACATAAAAGAGATAATATCGCACAACACTTACGCCATTTTTTATATTTATTTATCAAGTGCCAAACTCGATGAAAGGTTTGGAATAATTACAAAATATATAAAATAAAATAAAAAGAAAGGAGAACAATTATACATCATTGCCGCCAGAATCTGAAGGAAGAGAAGGATCTATGCCCACTACCGGTTTAGGGCCCTCATGCTTTTCAGTCTCCCCTTTGATTCACGAATACTCGAAACTAGTATTTGAAAAGTTAGTTGCAGTGGGACGAGCAGGAATATTTTCACGAGCAAATAACTCTACTTCTCGAGCCTTGGCAATACAATCATCAATATAGACAATGCCCTCTTTGGCCTCCTCCAAGGTTTTCCCCTTCATAGAATATATAGCATAAGTCTTCTCGAAGACGAGGGAATACTCTTGGACCTAGAGTTTTTCTTGGAGTTTATCAACTTCGTCCTGAAGCCCTTCTCTTTTAGATTTCATGGCGTTGAGGTGGGAGTCAAGCTCAACATTGGTAGTTAAGTGAAGTGAGTTTTGCTCCATGGTCCTCTTCAATATCTCCCCTATTTGGGCCCTTTTCTCCTCCGCAACATTGGCCTCCTTGATTTTGGAGCACAATTCTGCCTTCAAATTATTGATTTGCTCCTCGAAGGCAAACTCACGCTTGGTAGCCGCGATTACGGTGTCATGAAGCTCGGCCCGCTTAACCTTATCCTCTTGAAGCTTTTCATGTAATTGAGCAGTTTCTTGGTTGTGGACCATTCTATCTTGTTCTCTGTTGTAACCGAGCCTCGAGCTCGTCCATCTCTGCACCTTTTGCCTCCAGCACCAGGAAGCATGCGACAAGCTGTTTCCTTTCAGCTAAAAGTTGATCTCGTTCGAAATCAAGTCCTTATTTATAAAGGATCAACCTTTGCAGGCCTTTACAAGCAAGAAAGTTGGCCTATAAAAACGTTAGGATAACCTTTGCAATATTTAAGCAGAGAAGAAGATAGGAGGAAACTAGTATGGTACCTGTGTCGCACTGTACATGTTGTTGTTTATCAAACACTCCCCGGAAAGGGAGCCATTTCCTTCCAATCCTTCACCGAATCAAACAGCTTCATGTAACTAGAAAGCTCCACCGGCCTGGAGAGGATATGGCACTCCTTCGAGATTGAGAAAGTGGCGCTTAGCCTTCCTTGGGGATCCTGAGAAGGCATATGCATATGTCCTATCCAAATTCCCGTGATCAGGATTACGAGGAGGAGAAGCATTAGTTTCCTGTTTAGCTGATACCGTTGGAGGAGATGTTGTTGGTGGTGGCGGTGAAGGAGCAGTTGGTGTCGGTAGGCGTGAAGTTATTGGCGTGGAGAGAGAAGACGTGGTTGTGGAAAAAGGAATGACGAGTGTTTCTTGATCAGTAGATGGAGGCATAAAGGGCTTGGGGTTCGAAATCCTTTGGCCGGAGACAACGATGGGGCCAGAAAGAGAGAATCAACATTCTCAACTAAGCCTATCTCACCCCAAAGTGCCTCAACTTCACCTGATGTTGGACTTTGCAGATCTTTTTGTTGAGCGGTCAGTTGAGCCAATGAAGATCTTTTCTCCTTTAAAAGGAAGCCTATTCATCATGGATTCTCCTTCTTCATCAAAGACCATGGTAGGCACTATCGTTGGCTCGATTGGTGTTTTCTTTACCCTTTTCTCCTGAGCCCCGGCCGAGGAGGGGCATTTTCCTTTGGTTTCTGAGCCTCTAGTGAGGGTGCCTCCTCTCGGAGTCCCCAATCCGAGAGTAAGAAACCAAAGGAAAATGCCCCACTTTCTCGGTGGAAGGAGATGGCTCCCAAGTACGAGTGGACGACAATGAAACATGGTAAGCCAAGTAGGAAATGATCTTTCCACCGACGGGTTTCTGGAGTCGTTATATCCAAAATTTTCTGAACTCATTGATTCAGACATGAACCCATGGTTGTCCCCATCAGGTATATGAAACGAGATAAGTAGAAAATCAGCAAAAGTAGGAAATGATCTTTTCACGGAGAAATGAAGCAAATAACCGAAAACTTACGAAAACGGTTTCACGACTCAAGAAAAGTTGGAGTTTTTGTCAGGATGATGTCCCTAGTAGCAATTACGACAAACCGTTCCATCCATCCACGATCGTTGTTATCGGGTACGTTAGTGAGGAGAGCATGGTGACCACGCTTGCTAAGGTTTATTACTACCCTACAGAAAACCTTGGGGCAATATAGGTTCATTATATGTGCAAGAGTTAGGGTTCATCCGGTTATCAGTGCCCAATTAGGAAGGCATGCCACCGTACGCCATATAGATGGGCCTACTTGTGCTAAGCAGACCTGGTATCAGTGGAAAAGTCCAAAATTATAAGGTCGAGTCCTTCACTCGACCCGAAGAGAATGGACCCAAGGTAAAAGGATACGTATATACATACGTGAACCCTTCCTTGGAGTAAGTAACTCGCTCTACCATATCTGGGGCGAGGATTTCAATATCAGGGCAGTTTTAGTCCTCATTCATAGTTGGAATACTAGAAGGGCGAATGGAGGAAGAATACCTACGAACTGGCCAAGATCGATTGCTTTTAGAAGATGCAGAAGGATCTTTCTCTTGAAGGTTATTTAGAGTATTGAGTTAAGGAGGTATGATGGTGCTGATAGTTGAAGAATCATACTCAACTCAACTTCTTTGCTTTTGTTTTTCTTTGGGCCTCCGCCAAAGAAAAGACCGATGTTACTGAAGGAAGAATTGTATGAAGACATGATGGTATGAGGTTTGTCAAATAAAAGTTATTGCTGAGAAAATTGAAGGAAGTAAGAAAGTTTCTACCCGAATGCAGAGAAGAAGAAAGACATGTAAATTGAGAAAGTGGAGAAGGAAAAATGATGAGTAACAGAGAAGTTATAGATGGAAAAAATCGTGGTCATGATTACCTAAAAAATCGGCAATACATGTTCGGGGTATTAAATTCGAGAAGACGTGCGTCCTTTCAAGCGTCACAGATTGTTCAGGAACTTTTCCGCCCAAAAAGGAATCTTCACCTACTTCCTGGTAACACTAAGTTATGCCACTGAAAAGTAGGGGGACTGCCTATATGGGGTAAAATTGGGTGATAACAGATGGTCGAATGGTAACATGACACGTTGAATCGAAGATAAGCAAATGACGAGTCAGGGAACAACCAATAACGAATATACGGGTGTGACCGGTACTGGATAAATTTCGAAGGGAACGTAGTCGATGGTAGAAATTCAAAGGTTTGCCGTCGGATAACATTCAATGAGGGAATATTTGATACGCTCAAATTACACCTTAAACTAGTGTAAGCGATCGATGTCAAATATAGTAACCCAACAAGTTTGGGGTCGAATCCCACAGAGAACAATATGGAGGCGATTAGGAATGTCAGAGAATTATCACATATCGCGCAATGCCAAACAAATAGATTTTGGTTTTGAAAATATTTATAACTAAATGCGAAAATATAAACTAACCTAGAAAGCAAGTAAAATGATCAAGGGAAACAAGAATGAATGCATCGGGTATTACACTCAAGTAACGATCCAATGTATTTCACAATTTTACAAGTATGAGCGAGTTTATGTTAATTAGCCACAGATAATAATTCTTAATTAGCTTTTTCCAAAGACTAATAAGACTTCCTAATTGAATTATTCCTAACCCAATACAAGTAGTTCATACCTAGGGAGAATCTATAAAATGAGGGTTAAAGCCTCTGGTTCTTGTTAATTAATCTTTCCCAACCCCAAATTATATTTTTCAAAATTAATTCGGAGTTAATCGGCGAGTCCTAGGGTTAGCTAATCCCTTTGGAAACATTAAAGAACAAGAATAATTAAAGTAACAATAACTCACTTCATAAATATATGAAAATCATTCAATACATAAGCACAACAAGGTATTTAATCCACACTTTAAATACGAATATTTTCATAAACAAGATTCAAGTGTTGGAAACAAATACTACACACTTAAATATTCAATAAAGATCAAGGAAATTAAGAAACAAACATAAATGGGTAAGAAATCCTTAACAATAAGGTTGAAATCTTCAAATCCCAAGTGTGTGTGCAAACCCTAGCTTTAAGACTTGTTCTTCTTTAGTCTCCAAGACTCAAAATATGTTTTACAATGCCAAAGATATGCCAAAAGATCTGCTAAGTCGTGTATAAAAATGGTTTGGGGAAGATAGAGTGAAATTCCCAAACTGCCCGTAATTTGCCCAGAAAATCCACTATGCGATCACACTTAAAGGTCTGCGTTCGCATATAATTGATATTTCCAGTCACCGTGATCGCATATGTAGCCTTGCGTTCGCACAGTAGGGTTGACCATCCGATGACCACCCATCAATGCTATGCGTTTGCATCCAGAAACCTGCGATCGCATTGTATTAGTTCATGGACATGTGCGACCGCATATAATACTTCGCGATCGCATAGTGTAAAAACTGGGCAGACTTCATTTCTCCAATTTTTGCTCCTTTTTGACTGGTTTCCACATTATTTTTCCACAATAACCTCTAAATCACTTGACACCTAGAATTTGCCAATAAACATCAATAAATGTAATACCAACTTATCAATATTCACTATCATTAAATGAGCGGCCATTGCAGAGAATATTCACATTCAAGACTTGCCGTTACAAATTTAGCAATGACTCTTTTATTATCAGTCGAGAGGAACTTGATCCTAGGATCTTGTTTTCCTAGGTAGAACTATAAACAGAGAGGTCAACAGCCATTACAAGGGGAGAGAACATTCCACAGAAAAAGGCTATATTTTTATATTTCGCTCTCAATTTAACATCTTTATTTTCACTTTGTCGTTATTTCTACTTTTGCTCTCGTATACGTCGAGAAAGGAGTCAGACTTGTTTTCTTCCTTAATTTCAATCGTTAAATCTTGATTTTAATCCTATATTTTTATCATTTTTTGATCAAATTAATTCTCTTGTCTATAAACCACGTAACAAATTTAACTGTGCCGTTTTACAGGTAAACGGTTTGGCACCCATTGTGGGGCATCGGCAGTTGCACAATTACTTTGATTCATTCATTTATCACTAACTAGTTTTGATTCTTTCCTTAGTTAAACCCAAGTATGGCAGCTAATGATGTTAACAAAGCACACAACGTTGAGGCGCACGAAGAATTGTCCCAACCTGATGACTCAACTAGTGAGACTCATAATGGTTAAATAATTTAGTAAGGTAAAAATATGTGAGTAATACTCAACCATGATTGAAAGAAGTATATACGCATACGCATATTATACATCTATTAATTTGGTGTAAATACCCGATGCTAATATAATTTTATATTACTCCAAAAGCATTTAGGCCCGTTCTCTAGACGAGAACACAATAAAAAATCACACTTGGACGAACATGGCGACAGAAAGAACCAAAAAATAAAAATAAAACTAAAAAGTGAGAAGAATGTATTAAATATAGAGGAAAATCATGACCCACTCATTCGTCCAACATAGAGAATCCTAACATAAGAGACACAATGCAAGAGGCAAGCAAAGAAACTGATTTGATTTCTTCGCTCACCATCAACAATTATAAATTTCACTCTTACCGTTACACTTCTTCAAAAAGTGTGGACATGCCATCAGTGGCGGACCCATGTTGAAACTAGCGGATTCAACTGAATTCGCCTCGCAAAAAAATATACTGTTTATATATATAAATTATATTGGAAAAAGACAATTTTCTTGTTATATTGTTGCAAATGAACCCATTTGACTGACATGAATGTTGTGGAACAATGGTCGAGCGGGTTCAATAAGTCCAATAAGTTCTCGAGATCAAACCTCCGCTGGCTCGGTTGTAAAGTTATCCTGCAACTGTCTTATTCCTCATCAAAACGGGGTCTTTGTGAACCCAAGACTTGAAACTCAACCCATATATTTCATTATCAGTTTATAAAAAAAAAGCTATATACTAATAATAAGGTTTTTTTAGCTCAGTAGTAAAATCCAGAAGAACACTTTGAAATTTGATTTCTTTTTAGTTGAGTAAATAAAAAAGTATGCCCACGTATGTGGATTACTAATTCGATAATATGATATATATTTGCTAAGAATTTGTTGATTTTGTTTTGCGGCAGAATTTGCTGAAACATATTTGTTATTTTTAGGATACTTTAACTTTCGTTTATATTTAATTTTACTTATGCTACAGTAAAATTATTTGATTTCTATACAACTTTCTTCCTTCTATTACACTTTGTTAGTTTTGTTTACGTTGTAGTTCTCTTTTCTTTTTACTTACTTTATTAGTTCATTATTTATATGTATAGAATTTGCTTTTTTTTTATTTCCTTAAGAAATTATTAAATTTTTTAAAGTATGTAAGAGTTTAACAAATTTTTAATAAAAAAATATAAGAGTAAATATTTGAAAGGTAAATTTATCAAAATGTAATTGTTTTTGATAAAATTTAAATTTGATAATTTATAATTCTCTTGTTTTAAGCGATGACATTGACATTGATATATCTTTGTCGAAGTGCTTAAAAAGAAGGGGGAAAGGCTTAAAAATGATGCACGATGTCGACTTTACTATGATTGTACCATGACTATACAATAGTTTTTGACTCCGCTTATGAGAAATTCTGAGTCCGTCACTGCATACAACTAAAGTTTTAAGCCCGACTGCATAGGAATAATAGAACGTACAAGTTTGCAAAAGTTGCTCGTCTAATTGGCATATACTTGGGGATCTTTATGGAGCTTATATTTTTTGTACGTAGTGGTCATCAAGTACTTTAACCTCGAGTCCGGAACCAAAATGATGTCTTTTTGGACTCAAAGCACCAAAACAGGTTTAGAACTGGTGACTCTTTTATATATAGCGCATGAAATTCATGCGCTATACCTTAACAATACGTTTTTCATTAAAGTATAGCGCATATATTAGATGCGCTATACTTGAATTTAAAAAGACAAATAGGTATAGAGCATCAAATATATACGCTTTCTCCCTTATTCATATATTTCTGTATTTCAAAAAATATATTTTTCTTTTAAGTAAAATAACTGGCCCTAGTGCTATTTTTACCCAAGGCTTTGCTATGTCAGGTATTTTAACTGATATACAAACCAATGACTCTCGCTGTATGAAAGCGATACTCTAACCGATGAGTTAAGTAGGTCAAGCTGAGTCAAGTCACCCTATAAGAGAAAGACGTGCAACCAAAGTAGCTCTTACTATACAAGGGAAGTGGAGCGCCAAGAAAGAGAAAGTGTTATCACTATACAAAATGAAGCAGCGGCTAGCACGCTAAGCTAAGATCAACCAATATTCAAACGCGAAGCCTTTCTTTCTCAGTCGTATGACCTTTTCTAAAAAAAATGGGCTAGTCTCCTTCTTCGGGACATAAGACAAAGCCCCCCCCCCCCCCCATCCCCCCATTTTGAAAAGCTTAAATCTCCATAAGAGTGCACCTCTATCTTTATCAACGTATCTCGTCGCAGCAAAATCAACATGTTGAAAGCACTTCATGGCATGTGAGCATGGCAAGTGATGATCGACCATTTTTCACACGAACATAATCTATTGGATTCGTTGGTAGTGTGGGTAATATTACCGCATTTTGATGCAAACCAGTGCGAACTTCAAAAATATTTCACTCGTTGCAATACGGCAAATATGTATGCCACTGTGCTCGCTTCCTATATTTCTCAAATCATTTTATCGGTTGTGGCATAAATTGAACACCTTTTTCCAACAAGGATGATGCACTTTGGAATCTTTCAATAAACCTCTTCGCTATCTTTCTGAATGACATTCGCACCATGGTAGGGACATGCAATCCACGGGCAGACTTCAACAACTCGTTGAAAGACTCTAACACGTTTGTAGTCTAAGTTTCTCATCTTCTGTCGCCATCCTTATGCAAAGTCCATTTATCAATGTCACGACCCGAAATCCCACCTTCAGGCCGTGATGGCGCTGAACTTTACACCCGTTAGGCAAGCCAACGTGTTAACTGAATTGATTTATTAACAAGTGAAAATAACAAACACTGATTAGATAATAGAGATAAAGTGCGGAAGCATTAATATAAATCCAAATAACAATAGCTAATAACGCAGAAATTAAGTACAACCCAGAAGTGGAGTCACAACCTCACGAACTAGTCTAAGATTTGATTAAAAACAACAGTTTGAAAATAAAATGATGTATCTGTCTGGAAAACACATAAACGACAGAATGAAAGATAGACAGGGATGCCGAGATCCACGAACGCCATGCAGAACTACCTCAGTGTCGTCTGGAATGGAATGAAGGACACTCTCACTAACGATGTCCACTGGCTTCGGCTGCGTAATCTGCACAACATAAAGAAGTGCAGGTGTAGCATGAGTACAACTGATCCCATGTACTGAGTAAGTACCGAGCCTAACCTCGACGGAGTAGTGACGACGCTAGGACACGACGACAAATAGTACCTGTGCAGTTCAATAGTATAGCATAAAATAAACAAGGATACATTTACGGGGAAGAACATGATGGGGATAAGAGGGGCAACAATTGCTAAAATAGTAGAATCAAGTACTAATGGAAATGTAGAAGCAAAACAGGAAATATCAACCCGAACAAGTAAAATACACAAGAGAAAAACACAGCATGAACCCTCATGTATAGCCTCAAATCACACAGCACGGAATGTCCCCTCGCGCATAAACAATAATGACTCAGCACGGAATGTCCCCTCGTGCATCAACAATAATCAACCGGCATGGAATGTCCCCTAGCGCATAAATAATAATCAATCGGCACGGAATGTTCCCTCGTGCATAAATATAATCAATCGGCACGGAATGTTCCTTCGTGCATAAATATAATCAATCGGCACGGAATGTTCCTTCGTGCATAAATATAATCAATCGGAAAGAAATGTTCTTTCGTTCATAAATATAATCAATCGGCACGGAATGTTCCTTAGTGCATAAATATAATCAATCGGCATGGAATGTTCCTTCATGCACGATGAGTGTAAAAGAAACAATTGATATGAAAGTTTAACAATACGACATTCCAAATGTTCAGAAATAATCAACAAAATTCTACTGTCCCGGCATGGGATTCAACTATAACCAATCTCACTCAAAAGTGTAATATCAACAGTAAATCCTCAACCGAACACATAATCAAGACTTTATATGTCATGAAGTAACTCAAGGTACCACTTTCAAGGTTCCCAATAATTCGCAACACGGAGAATATCAAAGAACATTAAACAACTCATCAAAATCGACTCACGGGCATGCTTGACCACAACATATAGGTACCCGGTCATCTCACCTATACATTGGACATGAATTACACATAGCAAATAAGACTCTATACATATTACCTCAAGCTAAGGTTAGGCAAAACACTTACATCGGCTTCAAGAATGGAAGTCAAGCCTCAATCACGGCCTGTCTTCTTGAATCCAACTCCGAAACGATAATATCTAGACATAATTGACTTAATAACATCAATAATAATTCAATAACTCAATCCCAAAGCCTATTTATACATTTCCCATAATTCTTTCAAAAATACCAAAATTCGACCCCGGGCCCGCTTGGTCTAAACTCGAGGTTCGGACCAAAACCCGATCACCCATTCCCCCACGAACCCGAATATACAATTTGTTTTGAAATCCGACCCCAAAATGAGGTTGAATTCCCAAAATTTCCAAAAGTCCTAACTCTACCCAAAACCTCCAATTTCCACCCTTGATTCCAAGTTTTTAGGCCTAGAATTTAGTGATTGATGAAGGAAAATGGAAGAAACTAGAGTTAAGATCACTTACCTAAGTGGTTATGGAGGAAGGGCAGCTTGGAACTCAGCTATGGGGCTTGGAGAAGAAGGAGATAGTGAAAATATGAAAATCCCGCAATGGGTATTCTGTTTTTGGAAACTTTAAGTAACTGGGCGATATTACTCTACGCGATCGTGACATGTGCCCTGCGATCGCAAAGAGTTCTGGCCTTGGACTTACGCGATCGCGAAGTGAAAGCTGCGATCGCAGAGAAACCGGATGCAAACCCACGCAATCGCGAACGAAAGAATGCGTTCGCATAGAAGAATTTGCTACCCAGCCACCAACCCCACAGGAGACTTACGCGATCGCGGACATAGGGGTGCGATCGCGTAAATCTAAACCCTAAGGCTCCGCGTTCGCACTCAGCTCTTTGCGATTGCGCAGAGCAAATTGACCCCCTTCCCAAAATGCACATCGCGATCGCGTGCAATACACTGTGATCGCGGAGAAGGAATAACATGACACCAGATAAAACCTAAAACACCAAAAATTTCCTAAACTTAGCACCCCGACACCTACCCGAAAATCACCCGAGCCCTCGGGGATCAAAACCAAATATACACACGACTTCAAAATCATCCTACGAGCTTATTCGAGTAATATAACCATCAAAATAACATCAAAAATGAATTAAACTCCAAAATCTATAGATTTTTCTCAAACTTCATAAACTTCTAAATTCTCAGATTTTGATCCGAAACACGTCAAACCAAGTCTGTTTCTTACCAAATTTTACAGATAACTCACATAACACATATTGAACTTGTTCCGTGATCCGGTACCATAACACGGGCTCGATAACACAGATTTCACATCAAAGTTCATTTTCAAAAGTCTTTATTATTTCTAGAAAACAATTTTTTTTTAAAATTCATTTCTAGGACTTGGGACCTCGGAATTCGATTCCGGGCATACGCCCAGATCCCATATTTTCCTACAGACCCTCTGAGACCGTCACATCATGGATCGGGGTCCGTTTACCAAAAATATTGACCAAAGTCAACTTTATTCAATTAATTATCATAAATTCATCTGTTCAACACATTTCCACACATAGACTTCCCGGCTATGCGCTCGGGCTGTGCACGCTCATCGAAGAGAGATTAACGGAGGCTTCCGGGGCCTCGAAACATAGTTTTTACTAAATTTACACAAGATGACCTTTTGGGTCATCACAATCTCCACCTCTAAAACAATCGTTCGTCCTCGAACGGACATAGAAAAGTACATGAATCGAGGAAAAGGTGGGGATATCGGCTCCGCATATCGAGTTCGGACTCCCAAGTAGCTGCCTCAACAGGCTGACCCCTCAACTGAAACCCGAACCGAAGGATAACTCTTAGATCCCAACTGTCGCACTTGCCAGTCTAATATGGCTACCGGCTCCTCCTCATAAGACAAATCCTTGTCCAACTGGACACCATTGAAGTCAAGTACATGAGATGGATCCGCAATATACCTACGGAGCATAGACACGTGAAATACCGGATGCGCGACTGACAGACTAGGTGGCAAGGCAAGTCTATAGGACACTTATCCCACCTTGTCCAGAATCGCAAATGGACCAATGTACCTAGGGCTCAACTTACCCTTCTTTCTGAATCTCATCACGCCCTTCATGGGCGACACCCGAAGAAATACCCGATCACCTATCATAAATGCCAAATCTCAAACGCTGCGATCCGCATAACTCTTTTGCCTGGACTGAGCTGTACGAAGTCTATCCTGAATGATATTTACCTTGTCCAAGGCATCCTGGACTAACTCAGAACCCAACAATCTAGCCTCTCCCGGCTCAAACCATCCGACTGGAGACCGACACCGTCTACCATACAACGCCTCATACGGAGCCATCTGAATGCTCGACTGATAGCTGTTGTTGTAGGAAAACTCAACTAAAGGTAAGAACTGGTCCCATGAACCTCCAAAGTCAATAACATAAGCTCGCAACATATCCTCCAAAATCTGAATAGTACGCTCGGACTATCCGTCCGTCTGAGGATGAAATGCGGTGCTCAAATCAATTTGGGTGCCCAACTCTCGCTGAAATACTCTCCAGAAATGGGAGGTAAACTGAGTACCTCGGTGTGATATAATGGATATGGGAACACCATGCAGTCTAACAATCTCTCTCATATAGATCCTTGCCAAATTCTCTGTTGAATACGAAACGGATACTGGAATGAAGTGTGCTAACTTGGTCAGCCTATCCATAACGACCCATACTGCATCAAACATCCTCTGAGTCTATGGGAGTCCAACTACAAATTCCATGGTGATACGCTCCCACTTCCACTCGGGAAGCTGAACCTGCTGCATCAATCCACTGGGTCTCTGGTGCTCGTACTTAACATGCTGACAGTTCAAGCACGGAGCTACATAAGCTACAATATCCCTCTTCATCATCCGCCACCAATAGTGCTGCCGCAAGTCCTGGTACATCTTTGCGGCGCCCGGATGAATAGAATACCGGGAACTATGGGCCTCCTGAAGTATCAACTCATGAATACCATCCACATCAGGTACACAAATCCGACCCTGCATCCTCAAAACTCCCTCATCATCAACCGTAACCTGCTTGGCATCTCCGTGCCTGACTCTATCTCTAAGAACACACAAATGACGATCATCATACTGCCTGGTCCGAATACGGTCATACAATGAAGAACGGGCCACGGTATGGGCCAAAACACTGCCAGTCTCAGAAACCTCCACTCACAAATCGGTTGGCTAAAGCCCGAACATCCAAAGCAAGAGGTCGCTCCCCAACGGATAAATAGGCAAGACTACCCATACTGGCTGACTTCTGGCTCAAAGCATCGGCCACCACATTGGCCTTCCCCAGATGATAAAGAATGGTAATATCATAATCTTTCAGCAACTCTAACCATCTCCTCTGCCTCATATTCAACTCCTTCTGTTTGAACAGATACTGTAAGCTCTTATGATCCGTGAAAACCTCACATGAAATTGAATAAGCCCACTTGACGAGATTAGATCTAATTCTCTTTCTAACATTTTTGGATTTACAGGAAGTTTTCTTGCTGTGTGATTCTGCCCCCCACTCTGCCTGCAGCACACCATACAAATAATGCCTCCAAATCTTCAATACATGTACAATAGCTGCTAACTCCAAGTCATGAACTGGATAGATCTTCTCATGAACCTTCAACTGACTAGAAACATAGGCTATAACCTTGCCATCTTGCATCAACACTGCACCAAGCCCAACCCGTGAAGCATCACAATACATGGTATACGATCCTAAACATGTGGGCAAAACTAACACTGGTGTCGTGGTCAAGGCTATCTTGAGCTTCTGAAAGCTCGCCTCACACTCATCAGACCACCTGAACTGAGCACTCTTCAGAGTCAACCTGGTCATCGGGGCTGCAATGGATGAAAAACCCTCCACAAACCGGCGATAATAACCTGTTAAGCCCAAGAAACTCCGGATCTCTGTAGCTGAGGTGGGTCTAGGCCAATCTCTGACTGCTGAAATCTTCTTGGGATCCACCTGAACACCCTCTGACGATACCACGTGGCCTAGAAATGCAACTGAACTCAACCAGAATTCACACTTGGAAAATTTTGCATACAAATGTCTATCCCTCAAAGTCTGGAGGACGACTCTAAGGTGCCGCTCATGCTCCTCTAGGATACGAGAGTATATCAATATGTCATCAATGAAAAAAATCACAAATGAGTCCAAATAATGCCTGAACACTCAGTGCATCAACTCCATAAAAGCAGCGGGGGAATTTGTCAGCCCAAATGACATCACCAAGAACTCATAATGCCCATAACGAGTGCGAAAGGTTGTCTTAGGGACATCAGACGCCCTAATCCTCAGTTGATGGTAACCATATCTCAAGTTAATCTTGGAAAACACTGAAGCACCCTGAAGCTGGTCGAATAAATTATCAATACTCTGCTAAGGATACTTGTTCTTTATAGTAACCTTATTCAACTGTCGGTAGTCAATACGCATCCTCATCGAGCCATCTTTCTTCTTGACAAAAAATACTGGAGCACCCCAAGGAGAAACACTAGGCCTAATGAAGCTTTTATCCAACAAATCTTGCAACTGGTCTTTCAACTCCTTCAACTCTGGCGGGGGCATACGATACGGCGGAGTAGAAATAGGTTGGGTTCCCTGAGCTAACTCAATACAAAAATCAATATCCCTTTCGGGTGGCATACCCGGCAGGTCAGCAGGGAATACCTCTGGAAACTCACGAACCACGGGCACAGACTCCAGGGAAGGAACTTCGGTGCTAGAATCACGAACATAGGCCAGATAGGTCAAACAATCCTTCTCGACCATGCGCTGAGACTTCATATAAGAAATAACTCTACCAGAAGAATGACTAGGAGTCCCCCTACACTCCAAACGAGGCACCCCTGGCAAGGCCAATGTCACTGTCTTGGCATGACAGTCCAAAATAGCATAATAGGGGGACAACCAATCCATCCCCAATATAACATCAAAGTCAACCATATCGAGAAGCAAAATATCAACCTGAGCCTCCAGACCACCAATGACTACTAAGCAAGCACGGTAGACTCGATCTACCACTATAGAATCACCCACCGGTGTAGACACATGCACAACAATACTTAAGGGATCACGGGGCATACTCAAATAAGGGGCAAAATATGAAGACACGTAGGAGAATGTAGAACCCGGATCAAATAACACGGAAGCCTCTCGGCTGCAAACTGAAATCGTACCTGTAATAACTGCATCAGAAGCCTCAGCATCAGGCCTGGCAGGAAAAGCATAGCACCGGGGCTGAGCCCCTCCAACCTGATCATCTCTGGGTCGACCTACTGCGGCCTGGCCTCTACCTCTCGTGGCATGTCCTCCACCTCTATGAGTCTGACCTCTACCTCTGGCACCTTGACCGCCACCCCTAGCTGGCTGAGGGGGTGGGGATGCGCCTGATACGGGAACCATGGCACGGGATCCCTGATACTGAGAACCACCAGAACCTAGGGGAAAAACCTGGAAATGTGCCCCAAACCACCGCAATAATAACAAGCCCTCATGTGGTTGCTGACTCTGGAACTGGCCCTGTCGACCCTGATAACCACCCTGGAATCTCTTAAGTGGCGGTGCACTGATAGGTGCTGGTGGTGCACCAATAGGAGCTGGCGGTGCACTGTGAGCTACCTGAAGTGCTGACTAATAGGTCCTGGGAGGATGACCTCTTCCTGAAGAATCCCTGCCCCCAGATGAGGCTCCACTGAATCGACCGAAGTGACAGGGCCACTTGTCAGCCCCCTGACCACCACCCTGTGACATAATCATCTCAATCCTCCTGGCCACATTGGCCGCATCCTGGAACGAAATATCAGTACTTGACTCCTTGGCCATCTGAAGCCTGATGAGCTGAGCCAAACCATCAATAAACCTACTCACTCTCTCCCGATAAGTGGGGAGTATCATAATGGCATGCCGAGCTAGAGTGATGAACCTGGCCTCGTACTGACTGACAGACATAGATCCCTATTGGAGGCACTCAAACTGCCTCCGAAGATCCTCCCTCTGCATAACTAGAAGGAACTTCCCCATGAATAACTCGGAGAACTGACCCCAATTCAATGGTGCATACCCAACTGGCCTGGTCAAGCAATAGTCTCTCCACCAAGTCTTGGCAGAACCCGAAAGACGAAAAGTAGCAAAATCAACTCCATTGGACTCTACTATGCCCATGTTTCGAAGAACCTCATGAAAGCTGTCCAAATAATCCTGGGGATCCTCTGATGGTGAACCAGTAAATGTAGTAGTGAATAACTTAGTGAATCTATCCAATCTCCATAAAGCATCTGCTGACATAGCTGCTCCCTCAACTGCCGGGGCCACAATGCCCGACTGAACTACTACGACCGTCTGAGGTACCGGAGTCTGGAACTGAGGATCTAGCTGCTCTAGCGTGCGAGTAGCCGGAGTCTGGGTCCTTTCCCCAACCTGAGAGACGGCTAGTGCAGTAGGAAGAAGACCGGCCTGAGCGACACTCTCCATGAGTCCCACTAATCGGACTAGAGCCAACTGGAACTGTCTAAGTAGGAACCTCACCGGCAAAGTCCACCTGTGGGGTCCTCTACTGGGGCTGCTGCTCTGGGCTGAGCCCTGCCCCTACCTCGGCCTCGGCCCCTCATAGGGGCTGCAACAGGAGAGTCCGACTGCTGATCGGTAGATGAGGAAGAACGCGTTCTCGCTATCTGCGAGAGAATAGAATCGAAACTCAATTAGCATTTTGGAATTCAAATCGCACGACAGAAAAGAAGAAAAGTGAAAAGATTCCTAACTTTGCAGCCTCTGGGGGATAAGTACAGACGTCTCTGTACCGATCCCTCAGACTCTACCAAGTTTGTCCGTGATTTGTGAGCCCTAAGCAACCTATTGCTCTGATACCAACTTGTCACGACCCGAAATCCCACCTTCAGGCCGTGATGGCGCCTAATGTTGCACCCACTAGGCAAGCCAACGTGTTAACTGAATTGATTTATTAACAAGTGAAAATAACAAACACTGACTAGACAATAGAGATAAAGTGCGGAAGCATTAACATAAATCTAAATAACAATAGCTAATAACGCAGAAATCCCTTTAAGTACAACCCAGAAGTGGAGTCACAACCTCACGAACTAGTCTAAGATTTGACTAAAAACAATAGTTTGAAAATAAAATGACGTATATGTCTGGGAAAAAAAATAAAAGACAGAATGAAAGATATACATGGATGCCGAGATCTACGAACGCCATGCGGAACTACCTCGGTGTCGTCTGGAATGGACTGAAGGACACTCCCACTAACGATGTCCACTTGGTCCGGCTGCGTAATCTGTAAAACATAAATAAGTGCAGGTGTAGCATCAGTACAACCGACCCCATGTACTGAGTAAGTGCCGAGCCTAACCTCGACGGAGTAGTGACGAGGCTAGGACACGACGACAAATAGTACCTGTGCAGTTCAATAGTATAGCAGAAAATAAACAAGGATACAGTTACGGGGAAGAACATGCTGGGGATAAGAGGGGAAACAATTGCTAAAACAGTAGAATCAAGTACTAACGGAAATGTAGAAGCAAAACAGGAAATATCAACCCGAACAAGTAAAATAGACAAGAGAAAAACACGGCATGACCCCTCATGTATAGCCTCAAATCACACAGCACAGAATGTCCCCTCGCGCATAAACAATAATGACTCAACATGGAATGTCCAACTCGTGCATCAACAATAATCAACCGGTACGGAATGTCCCGTCGCGCATAAATAATAATCAATCGGCACGGAATGTCCCCTCGCGCATAAATAATAATCAATCGGCACGGAATGTTCCCTCGTGCATAAATATAATCAATCGGCACAGAATGTTCCTTCGTGCATAAATATAATCAGTCGGCACGAAATGTTCCTTCGTGCAAGATGAGTGTAAAAGCAACAATTGATATGAAAGTTTAACAATACGACATTCCAAATGTTCATAAATAATCAACAAAATTCTACTGTCCCGGCAAGGGACTCGGCTATAACTAATCTCACTCAAAAGTGTAATATCAACAGTAAATCCTAAACCGAACACATAATCAAGACTTTCTACGTCATGAAGTAACCTCAAGGTACCACTTTCAAGGTTCTAAATAATTCACAACACGGAGAATATCAAAGAACATTAAACAACTCATCAAAATCAACTCACGAGCATGATTGACCACAACATATAGGTACCCGGTCACCTCACCTATACATTGGACATGAATTACACATAGAAAATAAGACTCTATACATATTCCCTCAAGCTAAGGTTAGGCCAAACACTTACCTCGACTCCAAGAATGGAAGTCAAGCCTCAATCATGACCTTTCCTCTTGAATCCTACTCTGAAACGATAATATCTAGACATAATTGACTTAATAACATCAATAATAATTCAATAACTCAATCCCAAAGTCTATTTATACATTTCCCATAATTCTTTCAAAAATACCAAAATTCGACCCCGGGCCTGCTTGGTCCAAACTCGAGGTTCGGACCAAAACCCGATCACCCATTCCCCCACGAACCCGAATATACAATTTGTTTTGAAATCCGACCCCAAAATGAGGTTGAATTCCCAAAAATTTCCAAAAGCCTTAACTCTATCCCAAAACCCCTAATTTTCACCCTTGATTTCATGTTTTTAGGCCTAGAATTTAGTGATTGATGAAGGAAAATGGAAGAAACTAGAATTAAGATCACTTACCTAAGTGGTTATGGAAGAAGGGCAGTTTGGAACTCGGCTATGGGGCTTGGAGAAGAAGGATATGGTGAAAATATGAAAATCCCGTAATGGGTATTCTGTTTTTAGACACTTTAAGTAACTGGGCGATATTACTCTACGCGATCGCGACATGTGCCCTGCGATCGCGAAGAGTTATGGCCTTGGACTTACGCGATCGCGAAGAGTTCTGGCCTTGGACTTACGCGATCGCGAAGTGAAGGCTGCGATCGCAGAGAAACCGGATGCGGACCCATGCGATCGCGAACGAAAGAATGCGTTCGCATAGAACAATTTGCTACCCAACCCCTAACCCCATAGGAGACTTACGTGATCGCGGACATAGGGGTGCGATCGCATAGAGCTAAACCCTAAGGCTCCGCGTTCGCACTCAGCTCTTTGCCGCGCAGAGAAAATTGACCCCCTTCCCAAAATGCACATCGCGATCGCGTGCAATAAACCGCGATCACAGAGAAGGAATAACAGGACACCAGATACAACCTAAAACACCAGAAATTTCCTAAGCTTAGCACCCCGACACCTACTCGAAACTCACCCGAGCCCTCGGGGCTCAAAACCAAATATACACACGACTTCAAAATCATCCTACAAACTTATTCGAGTAATATAACCATCAAAATAACATAAAAACAATGAATTAAACTCCAAAATCTATAGAATTTTCTCAAACTTCATAAACTTCTAAATTCTCCGATTTTGATCCGAAACACGTCAAACCAAGTCCGTTTCTTACCAAATTTTACAGATAACTCACATAACACATATTGAACCTGTTCCGGGCTCCGGTACCATAACACGGGCTCGGTAACACAAATTTCACATCAAAGTTCATTTTCAAAAGTCTTTATTATTTCCAGAAAATAATTTTCTTTAAAAATTCATTTCTCGGACTTGGGACCTCGGAATTCGATTCCGGGCATACTCCCAGATCCCATATTTTCCTATGGACCCTGCGAGACCGCCAAATCACGGGTCCGGGTCCATTTACCAAAAATGATGACCAAAGTCAACTTTATTCATTATCATAAATTCATCTGTTCAACACATTTCCACATATAGACTTTCCGGCTACGCGTTCGGGTTGTGCACACACATCGAGGTAAGATTAACAGAGGCTTTCGGGGCCTTGGAACACAATTTTTGCTAAATTTACACAAGATGACCTTTTGGGTCATCACAATCAAGCTCATGTTTCATCAACCAACGATAAGCTCCTGGGTCTTCTTGCCTAATCAATTTCATTCGCATCCTGAATTTATACTCTTGATGATACGTTGCATCCATCCACATTAAATTATGTAAGCTCTTGTTCGGATAAGCCCTGTAGAAGTTGGCCTTCAAGTACCTAACACAGTAATGGCGGTAGGCATATGGTTTCTTCCATGCATCCAAAGTCTGTACAGAACTTAAAATACCACGACGTCGATCAAATATTAGATAAATACCTTAACGTTGTTAGACAACGTGCTCCTTCAAGTGGTTCAGAAAATATGTTCACGTCTTTTGACTTTCACTAGCACAAATAGCAAATGTGAGGGGAAATATGCTTTCATTATTATCTACTGCAACAAGAATCAACATCTTAATATCATACTTTTCATAAATATGTGTGCTGTCTATGGAGATTACTGGCCGACATTGCACAAAACCATCAATGGCTAGTTTAAATGCAGAACACATATCTAAATATGTATTGTGGTAATCTTGGACTCCGCTAGGATTTCATTAAACAACAGTCTCGGGGTTATAGTGTTAGCAGCCAAGTATCTGGGTAGTGTGTAAAATGACTTATCCGAATTATAATAAATAATCTCAAACACGCGTTTACGCCTGAGAAATACCTTTATTTTGATAATGGTACAACCATATACCTGGTGGACATATGTTACACTTTTTAGTCTTGTACCTTATAGACGATTCAATGTGTGGAATCAAGACAAGAGAAATCAAGTCAGCATTCAAGTTAAAATGATTCCCATTGAATGTGTCCATATCTCAAGTGTGGTTGCCATTGTATTTCCCCTCCATCCACATATTTGTTTTCAACTTTATCGCACGCAACATCCACCTACAACCTTGAAACAATCTACGACAAATAACCTTATATACTTGCGTAGATGACTCATGAATCTCGATCTCACGACAATGTTTTATGCTGTAAATTTGCACTGCCCTGCTAATGCACGATTTATCAGCAAAAAGCATATTCTTTGACAGCTCCGTTGGTCTAGATTCATCCCACATTGCCGTCCGAATGTCATCGAGATCCCTTGCGAGGGCATCCACATCTGGCATACTGGGAAACTTATCAAGGTAGGGAATCTCCCTTGAATGACAGGGCACATAGGACTCGTACACTCTTGTTTAACGGTAGGTGAAGTCTACATATATGAAGTATGCTCACTGGTGGCATAATGCTCCCTCGTCAAATCAGATTGCTCATTCTCATTCTCATTAGCAAAGCGCGTTTCCTCATCATCGTCACCCTCATTAAGAAAGGGTGTATCATCTCCAGACTCATCAACATTGTTTTCATAATCATTATCATCTTCCTGACTATGCATTTGCCAGACCTTGATTAAATATATCTTCTTCGGGCAACTAAGTAAGGACATGGCCTTCATGTTGCTCGTTTTCACTGCACAATCAATAAAATAACGAGTTTCTAAAAGTCATCCCAACATTATATATTAACTTTATCTCTTAACTTACAATTCATAATCTGTTGATAGCCCATGATGGGCATTATCGAGTTGCTGATGACTCGTGGATGGACCAACATGATCCAAACCATCAAAATTGGGCATATTCCAACTGTTGGTTGGTTCATACCTTGTAAAATTCATATCTGGCGGTACTCCCTTTGGAAGATATGAGTGTTAGTACGAATATAATACATAAAAAAATCATACTAGAACAAGGAAAATTGAAATTTACTGCTCGGCGTGTGAGTTATGTAATATTGGGGAGAAATTATGCCCTCGCTCCTCATTCGCCTGTGGAGAGCAGTTTAGATCTGGCCAGACTCTTTCAAAGGGAACCTGTTCGAATAAAACTGCTCCAAAAACACCACCAGATGATTGAGGGTTATCCCTATTTCACGGAACCTCAACATTGCGAACATCTTCACACTTGATGTACATTTCCAGCATTTTTATCATAAGAAGTTCCCGGTGTTCATCCAGAGTCCTCAAAAAATCTTTCAGAGTTTCATCTTGTTTGACGTTAAACTCAACATAACAAGCAACCCTTGCGGAGTAAGCGAATATGGATATCTTCCTGTTACATTAATATTAACCGAACGTTTACTCACACTCATTCTTTTACATATTAAATATGCCAATCTATCGTACTCCAATGTGAGTGGCAATTTTAAAATACACTATGGAGAACAACTATAGTGTACTAAATTATTCTCCACAACAACCTCACCCCTCCCCCATATAATGCAAGCCTAATTTTTCGCTCTTCAGATATTATGGCAAAATGCAGAAAAAGTTAAATAAACAAATATTTCGGAATGAGTAATAACAAAAACCAAAGAATGCTGTAGAATGAATCTTTTGGAATGAATTTTTGAAGAAGGAATGAAGCTCCTTAAGTAAGCAAATATTCTGTACGAGAGGCACAATATAGCGCATTTAGTGTATGCGCTATACTCATTAATTATTATGGGTTAGTCAATTAACATGCATGCGCTATATATAAAAAGATCGCCGGTTTTTTTTACCTATTTTGATGCTTTAAGACAAAAAAACCAACATTTTGATTATGAACTCCTCCAACCCATCTCCAAATTCTCAGTGCAAACGAGACAATTGTCTTGTCATCAAAATTCGGAAAAAAAATAAGAGAAGTTTTAGATATTTAGGTGGGTTTACGTTACTACTTTCGTTCTAACAGCAGTCAAAGTCTAACTCAATCATCAAAATTAACATACTAAATAAGTTACTGCAAGAACTATTAGATTGCAAAAATTAATTAAACAAGAAACTTTTCGAATATATTATTATGCCCAATAATATGCTTAATTACTTTACGCCGATATGATATGAAATTAAATTACTCCTATATGCTTATTTAATACTGAGATGAAATAAGATTATCCAATCTTACTGAAAATTGTAGCTATAAGAGTCGATATATACGATGAATCGCTATATATGGTGACTGAATTTTCGGAAAAAGAATAAATGTTTGCTGATAAAGGAAAATATTATTTAGGCGAAAAAATGGGGCAAATGCACATATAACCATTCTTAGGATGCTATTTAAAGACTAGCCAATACTTATTTTTGTTATAAAATTTTAAATTAAAAATCTTAAATTGAGGACAATTTAATATATTTTTATCCTAAAAACTTAAAATAGTAATCTAAAATTTAGGACGCACTAACTAATTATTAAATAACAGCCATTTAAAGTAATTACTTAGTGTCATTTCTACCGAAAAAACCAAAGGGCTTTTTTAACTTCATTGTAGCCCAAACCCCAAAGGAAGCGAACTACACTCTCGCTCTATGGGAAAAGGAAGTACAAATTACACGGGGCACCCTATTTGGTCGTCCCCATTTAACCTATACCAGTTTTTTTAAAAACTTTTAATTTTTACCCATTTTTTAAATAACTTCAGCTCACTTTCCCTCACTGAGCTGAAGTTCACCAGTTAAGCTGAAGTTCGCCAGTTATAAAGACAAAACTTCAGCATACGAGGCTGAAGTTCCCCAGTTACAAAGACAAAACCCAGTTACAAACTTCAGCTTTAGAGCTGAAGTTCCCAAGTTATAAAGACAATTACAAAGACAAAACTTCAGCTCTAGAGAACTTCAGCTCTAGAGCTGAAGTTTTGTCTTTGTAAACTGGGGAACTTCAGCCCCGTATGCTGAAGTTTTTGTCTTTATAACTGGGGAACTTCAGCCCCGTATGCTGAAGTTCCCTAGTTACAAAGACAAAACTTCAGCTTTAGAGCTGAAGTTTTTGTTTTTATAACTGGAGAAGCTGAAGTTCCCCAGTTACAAGACAACAATTTCAGCTCTAGATCTGAAGTTCGCAAGCTACTTCAGGCCCGTCTACTAGAATGCTGAAGTTTTGCGTGATTGCCCTTGCTACTACAGCCCCCGCATGCTGAAATTATGCGCAAAAACGGGTACGGATGCAATATTTTTTACAAAGCGGATATAAGTTAAAACGTGGCACAAAAAGTGGGTACGGATGCAAAAGCCCCGAAAAGGAAAAGGAAAAAGAAACAGAAGTCATGGAACTAAGAGCCCTTTGGACGAGTTAGTTTTAAGTGACTTTTAAGCATAAATTATAAGTTAAGAATTTTATAAGGTGTTTGAATTGACTTTTAAGTAGGTCAAATAAGCTTTTAAGCTCTTTTTAATTTTTTTCAATATTTGACAAAGCTATAAAATACTTAAAATAAGTTAAAAACTGCTTACAACAAGACAAAAGAATTAAGTTGGGGAACTCCAACTTAGAGTCGATTTGAATTGGATTAAAAAAAGTGGCCTTTCAGCAAATAACTTTTAAGCCAAAAAGGCTCTTAGTTTATGATTTTTGACTTATTTTATCATTTTAATTTAAAAACAAGTGAATAAAAGTAATTTTATACTTTATTCAAATACTATAAAATAACTTAAAATGTATTTGGCTTTAAAAAAACTTAAAATAATCCATTCCAAACGAGCTCTAAAACTAAGAGAATAAGAAAATAAGAAAAAAAGGATCTTTACACAAATAGACGGTTATATTAATTATTTACTTTTTTTACCTATATATATAAATAATACATTGATTATACATAATGATACACATATAATACATAAATTATGCATATATTATATATTCACATACTGTTTTTATTTTAATTGGTCGAGTAAGCGACTTAATTCTTCATAAAAAATAGGTTCTCGTGTTATTGGTCAGTGGTATTTCCGTGATATTACAGAAATAAAGGGGCATATTCAAATATTCTCGATATATATTAACGTCAAGAGTGACGTGTCAGACTCATCAATTTCGAAATCAAAAAGAGTCTTCCAAACCCTACACTCTACCCCCATCCTTTTGAAAAGAGAAACACACCGTTCTTCAACCTCTACCGTCCAATATCCATCCACGTCATCAATCCGCGTCGCTCAAAATCAACCGCTGAAAAACAGTCTCCCAACAAACACATTTTAACCCTATACTTTGGTTAGTTAACTCAACCCTGGTTACTCTTGTTCCCCAAACCCTGGCTCGCCCTCGAGTTTTCTCGACTCGCCTCCCCTAATATATCAAGCGATAGAGTAGAGAGTTTTTAGAGAGAGAAATTAGAGAGAGAAAGTAAAAGAAGAAAAATTAGGTTTTCTATATGTATTCTCCTTTGCCGTAGAAGATACCGGAAAAGTTTGAGGAATTTAACTTCTGGTCCTAAATTTTATCTATATTTCAATTTAGTCCCATAGTTTTCAGAAAATTCGTATCATATGAGTTCTGGCTCTGATTAATGGACGAGATTTGGGAGAGAGCGGTGGAGACGGCGTTAGACGGCGAGAGAAACTTCGGTTCTGTGCGAACCCTAACGTTAGACGGAGCTGTTAAGTGTATTCATGGTAAGTTACCTCCTCCATCGATTTTCGAGAAGTTTCAGAATCTCGAGCACCTGTCGATTGCAAACATCGGTGTTTCGTCTCTAGAACAGTTTCCTAGGCTACAGAATCTGCAGAAGTTAATTTTATCGGACAATAGAATCGCCGGAGGCCTCGAGTTCCTCGTAGATGCTGGTTTAAATTCACTCCGGGACCTCGATTTGTCGAATAATCGGATTCAGGATATCGACGATCTCCGGCCGTTGGCTGAACTCCGGCTTGTGTCGCTTGATCTCTATGAGTGTCCGGTTACGCGAGTTAAGGACTATCGATCTATGGTCTTTGGATTGATTAGGTCGTTGAAGTATTTGGATAAGATGGATGCGGAGGGGAATGAGAGGCCGGAGTCCGATGATGAGGAGGAAGATGAAGAGGAGGATGAAGAGGATGATCCGGGGAGTGGGGAAGTTGATGGAGAAGATCGGCCTTACAGGATGAATAATGGACATAGGGTTGGGAGTGAAGGAGTTGTAGATGTGGATGAGGATGAGAGTGATGCTGATGAGGAAGAAATGGAGATAACTCGAGGGATTAATGGGTCGAAACATGATGGTTCGAGTTCGACTCACCACTCAAATGGTTTTCGAGTAGAGGCAGTTGGGGATGGAGAAGACGAGGAGGATGATGAAGATGAGGATTTTGTGGAGGAGATAGATGAAGAGGGTGATGAAGAGGATGTAGTGGAGGTTCATGAAATAGAAGACAGTGATGAAGAGGAGGATGTTGTGGAAGATGACGAGGAGGATGATGATGATGAGGAGGAGGAGGAGGAGGATGACGACGAGGAAGAGGATGAGGAGGAAGTTGATAATGATGATGGGGATTTTGCAGAGCCAGAGAGCACAGGGAGGTTAAATAGCACTGAAGGGGAGATTGATGGGCATGAGCAGGGGGAAGATGATGCAGATGAGGATGATGATGGGGAGACAGGGGAGGAGGAGCAAGGTGTTGAGGAAGATGGCGATTTCGATGATGAAGAGGAGGCTGAAGATGAGGTGAAAATATCTCCTGTTTTATGTAGTTATGTTTACATTTTAATGTGTTACATGTCATATTTGGTTGTTTGGTTAGAAGGTTTTCTTGCTAGTCTATATTAAGCGTAATTTATTCTGTTTTATTTGCTAATGTGTGGATTGTTTATATTGTGTGTTAGTTTTGTTAATTTCTCTTGCTATTTGTTTTCTAAGATATGCATGTCCTGCAATGTTTGACACTTTTTCTAATTCATGGTATTTTCTTGCTTCAATCTGTGTGATTCATATGCTTATTGCTGCTGGAAGAATTGTAATTTTATTTGATCTGCATAACCATTGATCAATTTGATCGTTACACGATAACTGCTGGAAATACCAGTAATTTTTGGTAGCATACTGGTTAGAAAGTCTTGTAATATCAGATTATGCCCAAAAGAAATATTAATTTCATGTTAGTATGAACCTGGAAATTTTGGTGCACAGGTGGTTTCCGTTGCCACCTTAGAAACCAAGCTGATTTTGTGAATCATTTTTTAAGAAGTGGTAATTTCTTATTAGATCAAGGTGGTGTGGAATATTTATATTATATCTGCTTGAATTGTGTTATTGTACAGAAGAGTGACTAAAGAGGGATTAATCAGAAATTGTAAGAGAGGAATAACTTTTGACACGATTTATTTGTGTGAGATCTTGATCATAATTTGGTTATTCTACCCAAGTAATGTGCTTGCAAGTAGTCATAGAAAAACATGCCTGCAAAAGAAGGTTCCAGTTGGATTACATTTTGATTGGTGGGAGATTTTCTGAGAATTCTCTTTAAAGTTTCTTTCTCAATTTTTATACTTGCAAACTAAATGTTAAGGCTCTAAGTGCAGTGATCTAGATTCACAATTTTCCTTGTCTTTTGTGGGTCTGCTTTTGCGCCATCTCTTTGTTCCTCCTTTTCTTCCTAATAGCTTATTGTTTTATGCACATCCAAAATTTTGGAATCTAAAGTTTGCTGTGATCTGCCCTGTCCCCATTGAGCTTGTTTCTCTCGAAAGAAACTTCCTTGAACCTCTTTTTTTTGGTGGTTATCTCCTCCTGGCTTAAGATAGTATTATCAGTTACTTATAAAAGGGGTGTTGGATTATGGTGTTTTTAGTCTTTCATCTTTTTGTTGGTTTTACGTTGATGTTCTTTAATGGATCTCCGACCAATTCATTTTTCGGACTTTTACTTTTTTGCCATCATATCCTGTAGAGGTGACCATGCCAATTGCCAAAGTATAGGGAATGTTACCTTGTCGAATCTGCTACTTATGTGCTATTCTGCATTTTCTTAGTTTTCATCAGGTGGTTTTCTATTTTCTGATTAAAAATTCGTTTTTTGTTTTTCCCCTTTTCTGTCATCATATGTCATCATCTTCCCTTTTTTTCCAGAAAGGACTGTTGAATTTAATGCGTTGTTGAATTCACTGCTTATGTTCCTTCCCACTTTTCTCTGCCTTGGTGTTGTAATGGTTAGTTTATATATTTTTTCTTGCTGCTAAAATATATGTTTTCTTAGTTCTATTGGCCTAAGCTTCATTGGCATATTTAAGTGATCTACTTCCACATATGTGTTTTATGGCCTTTTGATTTTATCTGAACCTTGGTAATTGTTTTATGGTTAATTTGGTGATCATTATCTTGGTTTTCTCCTTAGAATTTTGCATCTTAGGGTTTTTCAGTATATCAGTTGACCACCCTTTTCTTGGTTTGCTGAGCTTGCTTTGCTAATTTTCATTTAAATGGCAGGAGGAAGATAATGGCAATGGCTACCTTGTTCAACCAGTTGGTCCTATTGAAGTAGATGATGCTGAAGGCAGTGATATGGAGCCAGTAAATGGTGATGAAGATCTTGAGTTGGAGGAAGAAGTTGAAGATGAAGAGGATGACTATGGCGAAGTTCAAGAGCTGCCACCTTCCTCTTCTCAAAAGAGGAAGCGGGATGATGACGATGATGATGGTGGTGAAGAAGACGACGATGAAGAGTATGCAAAGTCATCCAAGCACCGTTAGTGACTTTATCTGTGGTGGGTTTGAGGAAAGAGATGAACTTGAGGAATGGATTTATTCTGGAGAATAGTAGTTAACTGTTGAGCATCTTTTCAAGAATGGAAGTAGTTAACTGTTGAGCATCTTTTCATGGGCAGGACGCTTGTTTTGGTGGGAAATTCAGGTCTAAGAGGTATACAAATGTTCAAAAGGTGGTTAGTAAATAGTGGCCGTTGTCTTGTGATTCAAATGGCAGTTGATCCAACCCGCTCCATGAGTAGGCTGTGGTAGGGGAATTTGAATTGGGGGAAAAGCTAAAAAAGAACTTTGGCTAGTTCTACAATAGAAGTAGTGATAGAATTTGTTTTCCGCCCTTTTTCTTGAATTTAAAAAGGACGCTTTGCTTTTCCTGGGGGATAGTTTTTAATTGGCTTGTAAAACAGTCTTGTGGATAGTTGTCTCAGTTAAGGTTGACCGTTTATCATTGTGATGATCCGAATTATGTCACATGCAATTTGTTGTCAGCCTACCTTTACAGCTATTTTTTTTTGGCAAACTTGCAGGTGGGCAGATGGCAGCTGTTTGTGTGTCAATTGATTGCACCTAACCGCTGGTTTTCCAACCATGTGAGCGAGCCATGATATTGTACCAACCGCTCGAGAATATCGTTATATAAAGAAAACACAAAGCGAAAAAAACAATGGTCCCATACGCAAAAGAAGGAAAAAAAGAAATTCCGCGCTTATAAAATTTTATTCCACTTGCCCGTCTATATGCACATAGAGACTGGATCGGTTTGGTGTCATCTCGTAAAAGTATTGTTGGGCTTGGAAGCCCAATACTGTGGGTGATCAAAGTAGGATATGCGGCTGGAATGGATTGAGTTGCTACGTTGGGTGTATTGAATTTGGGCCGGCTTAAGTATAGCAGGCTTCGGCCTGGCTTGGGTTTTCCGACAAAACTTTGCTCCAAGTTGTCAATGCGCGTGAACTTCACAAGCTGCAGTGGTTTGCTGGTTGCGACAAAATGGGATTCCTCGTTGTTTGTTTATTTCTACTTGTAATCTTAAAGCAAATTACAAAGAGTTGTAGCGCGTGCGCGCTTGGATTGTATTTGATTTCATGAACTTTTGATTATTGAATTCAAATGAATGCTATACATCCTTCCTCCATTCTTCCTTCTTCACCCGGACTCCTGCTCCACCCCCAACCCAACCCCCTAAAATTACTGAATTTTAATCTCATATTACGTGTCGAATTCTAACATATTGGTCATTAAACCATTTTGGTTTATAGTGTAATTATTTTACGTTGTTCGTTTTCTATTTATATGTGCTCGGGCAACTTTTATGAAGTTGAAGTAGAGTAATATAAAGGAGGCGGGAACAAATGAAGTGCTATTATTTTCATTAAAAAGTGCTATTCCCTTCGTTAAAAAAATTGAAGGATTTGATTTGAGACGTTCAAATCTTTTGCTAATTTTTATTTTAATTCAGACATCTATTTTCTTTTTAAATCCTATAAAAATATCACATTCACATAATTTGGAAAGAAATAAAAGGTATTATAACTGACACCTTCTTATAATAAAAAATATTTAAAAGTTGCGATTAAAGAAAAAAAGTTTTATAAAATAATACTCCACTATAGTACTTTTGAAATAGCAAATAATGCCAATATCTTGCACATATATTGAGACGTCCAATAATTCTATACTTGAGTTATTTCGCACACCCACTCTCCACCTCAGAGGTACTCAAATTTCATTACCTTTTATCCCCTCTTCCCCAACTCATTTTTGAAGAGTCTAACAATGTTTATCTTTTTATCCCCATCATCTCCAAAGTGTCTTCCATCACAAAAACACAAGTACAATTACTATGTCAATCCCAAAACAACTCACTCCCCTTCACAATTCAAGGTCAAATCCATGGCTAAAGAAAGCAGCGAAACCTCAAGTTCCATTGAAAAAATTGCTATAGTAGGTGGACTAATATCTACACCAGTAATTGGATGGTCTCTTTACACTCTAAAAACAACAGGGTGTGGTCTGCCACCTGGACCTGGTGGTTCAATAGGTGCACTTGAAGGGGTGAGTTACTTAGTTGTGGTTGGAATTGTGGCTTGGTCACTCTACACTAAGTCTAAAACTGGTTCAGGTTTGCCCAATGGACCATTTGGTTTGTTGGGTGCAGTTGAAGGCTTGTCATACTTGTCATTGTTAGCCATTTTGGTTGTGTTTGGGTTGCAGTTCTTCGATCAGGGTTCTATTCCCGGGCCACTTCCTACAGATCAATGCTTTGGTTAAAATCTGTTTGATTACATTCAGTGTATAATAATTTACTTCTTTTAATTCAAGAATCAGAATGAAGAAAAGATTAAAATACTTGTACTTCAAGATTTTACTTCTAATTTTTGAATTTTTTTGGGAAATGAAGTCTTGGAGTAATGGTAAAGTCGTTTACGTGTGACATATAGGTCACATGTTCGAATCAAAATTTCGTTGGAGCGCGGTTCTTATCTGAATCTTGCGTAAATACAAGAGGCTGTGTGAACCGAACTATTTGTTGATAGTGGTTTGAAACAGGCCATTGAATCGTTATCCAATGCTATGTGGCCCTGGTTTGTCTAGGCAAGCAATAATCAAAGAGACAAGTCTGGTTCTTTCCATTTCTTCGGTGGACAATGATGTAAATATGAGTTTTGCAAGTAACATCGTTTATTGTTACAATTCGAGTAAATTTCGTTGCTTTTGAAGTTTAATATTTTATTCCGACTTATTATTTACTCTGTATTATTTACTTCCGTGGACAAAATGTTCCTTGCTAACTTTGAATATGCACTATTTTGATTAAAAAAATAGATCTTGGTTCAACCAATTAAATTTATACGTATGAGGATTAATCCTAGTTAATAATAATATGCTAAAGACGAAATTCCTGATACTGTGATAAATATCCCATAGATCTGTCCCGAAAGCTATGATAATGTACAATAGTTAATATTTAAGAACCCAAACAGAAGCAATGTAGCATTAAATGTGATGAACAATAATAAATGTCATTTATGTAAATAGAACAAATGAGTCGTATGAGAAAGGATGAAATCAATGGATGTTCTTTCTCACAATAATGAATGATGGACAAGCATTTGATCATCTAAGTTATTCTCGGATCCAATGAAAAAGTATGGACACGAATTTTAGTGAAAATATTATTTTTGTAGGCTTGCAATAAGTTCAGATTCTCTCTTTAAAGTCAAAATATATTTTGCAAACGAATATATATCTCCTATTATTGTGTCTCTTTGTATTTACAGGGAACATATTCCTAAAATTCCTAATAGTACAAGTGCAGAGAATATTCACTAGAATATTCTCTTTAATGTCCTATCTTGAAACTAGCCGTTCTCTGTCAAGGGTATTCGACCTCGCCCTCGATCTTTGATTCCTCGACTTCAATCTCTACCGACTCTTTGACCACGACCTTCGTTGTTAATTAGATCACTTCGTTGCGTGGCGGCCTAGGAATGTTTTACTAATCCCATTTCGGCTTAAAATACTCTAGAGATAGATTGTGACCCATACAGTTAGTTCCTCCGCTTATTGAGGCCAGCTTCGAGGGCGGGTTCGATGAGCGGATCATGTTATTAGAGGTTGAGCTAACCAGACGGACTACACGGGTCGTGGTTGTTGCGGCGAGAAGGCAACGTGGCCCTATGTGGGCCGCACATTTCAAATGCTTCGAATTTCTTGGGTGATTCGCTGGAGTTATATTATCCACGGGTTGGGATGACGTCATAATGTCATGCGTCATTATGACGCATATTCGCGATGCGTCGCTCTATTTCACCTGTGACCTTTGATTAGACCTGCCGTTTCGGTTCCGGTGCCAATCATGGTGAACCATTGTTTGGTTTTAGTGCCATGACCTTTATAAATAAAGATCCTTGAACCTGATTTTGGAGTTTAAACCCTCTAACGTTTCAAAGCACCATACCTTTCTTTTGTTCTCTTCTTCTCTGCTTCATTGACCTGTATTATTTTTCATTCCCTCTCGTTCGTTACTCTGCTCCACTAAATCATGTCTAACGTGTCTTCTGATGCTGGTGAGGTGAGTCATGTTACTCCCTTGGAAATGATGTTCCCCTCCCATAGGGAAAGCGTTCCCGCTACCGTTGAAGATGAAATCTTCCTGCCGATGGAGGAAATAATCCCACAAAACCCTGACTCCAGGTTCAATTTCACCAAATCACCAGAGGCGGCTCCTGGAGCTTTCTGATCAATGATGACCATGAAGGAGTTAGTGAAACTCAAGGCCAAATTCGGCCTTCCTATTCATATCGAGTTGATCCCGGCCGAAGGGAACACGGTACAGGTCCAGCGTCCTGGATATTGCACTCTCTACGCCTACCCCCTCCAAGTCGGCTATTCTTTCCCTCTCCTTCCTCTAGTAGAGGAGTTCTGTCGCCACTACGGCGTTTGTCCTGTGTTGTACATCTATAAATTATAAAGACGCTCATTAAGTTTGCTGAGCTGGCCGGGGTCGAATTGACACTGCGACACTTAATACATCTTTTCGCCCCTAGCTTTTATAGGGGAACGATGCTGAACCTTCGCCACTGGAGGGGAAAATTCTTGGTGGTGAAGATGGACGACAAAGCCAGTCATCAAATTTGGTTTAAATTCTTTTTTGTCAAAACCGAGGATGTTGTGGCCAATGTAGACGGCTTTCCTGAGGCTTGGAACTATACTCGTAAGTACCTGGTTTCTCTCTCGTGTTCGGTCCTGAATTCTGACTTCTTGCCTTCTTTTTTTGCAGCCAAGACATTGCCTCCTCCTTTGGACGCTCATATTTCTGACTGGGTCGAGCGACTCCTCCCTCACATCGTAGGGATCCGTGATTGGCCTAATCATTTCAAGAAATTCAGGCATGCTCTCCCTTCGACTGGTAATCTCTTTTCTTTGATTGTGGTCGCTCCATTTTCTATTGTGTACAGATTCGTTTTGCTGACTTAATGATGTCTTTTTCTAAGGTAGGGGTGTTACGCCCCGCAATATTACGTCCTCCAGTATTAAGTTACGATAGTGTTGTACCCGACAATATTACATTACGGTGATATTACGCTCCGCAGTAATAAGTTACGATGATGTTGCACCCTGCAGTATTTTACGTTGAATTTATCGTAAGGTAATTAACATCAGTCCAAGGAAAAATAATTATTTGGGGATTATAAGGATTAAGCTATTTCACAAGTGATTAGTAAATTCATGAAGGTAAAAGGGGGAGCAAGTCAAAGAAAATTTTTTTTATCGAAGTTTGGCCTTTTGGGATAAAATGCGGCCCGAGCTAAAATATTCGGTATTTATGGACTAGTACGTGCAAGGTACCATATGACCACGGTAGTGTAATATATAAAGTATATATGAAGTATTTTGAAAACAAATAGAAGTTTAAGTAAGTTGAGATAATTCTTATTTATGCGGGTAATTGATTAATTATCGGATAACGAGATATTACCTAATTAATTGGGAATATGTTGGATAAGTATTAAAAAAAAGAAAAAAGAAGAAGCATGAGATGGCAGGCCCCCCATGCAATTGGAATGACTCATGTGATAATTTGAAAGGTGGCATCTAAAAGTCATTTGCAATGACACTTACGTACAACTACAAAGACTTTAAATGTTGGATTGTAGTCTTTATTCATTATAAGATTTCTTTCTACGATACAAACAGATTCAAGAACACAAACAAAGAAAGGACATTATTCTTGAATCAAATGAAAAACAATTCCAATTCATTATTCATTTTATGAAAGATGTCATACAGATCAGTTAAGAAACATAAATAGCTTCAACAAAATTTATGAGAAATGTCTTGGTACTATAGTAACGTGGGAGTTGCGATTCTAAGGAGTACGGTACAATCTTTTTCAATAATGTCATACAGATTTTTCCCTACTCCTGGTATGTTAAGGCTATCCCTTTTTTTGGCATGATCCATGCAATACGAACGAAACGTGCAAATGCACAAATTTCATAAATGACTCTATTCATAGAAGTATTAGAGATATCTATGTTCTTGAATTTCCATGTGTCTTAATATTTTATCATCTGTTCATGGGTCTCAGAAAAAATTTATGAAAGTTGAAAAGAGTTTACGTTATGATATTAATCAGAGGGATAATGACCTTATGACGTACTGAGAGATTTTATTGACGTATTTCATATGCATTTCATGCATTTACATATGCACATTGACCCATGACCAGATGTCGTTATATACGCGTATATATGTAAATATATGTATATGGGATATGGGAAAAGGTTACGGCGTTATATACGCACCACCACCTGATCAGCTGGTATATGCTGATGATGTTGCCCACAGTGGCTGAAATATGATTCAAACGGCATTATATACGCGTATATATGTATGTATATTCAAACAACGTTATATACGCGTATATATGTATGTATATGTATGTATATGGGGATATGGGAAAGGTTATGGCGTTATATACGCACCACCACCTGATCAGCTGGTATACGATGATGGTTTTGCCCACAATGACCGATATGATATGATGGGATGCCCTCAGAGGCTGATGATGTTATGAACCATATACCTATGCACGGCATGACATTCATACGCATATGCATGATGCTAAAAGTGATTTATTATTACAGATTTATTCAAACTTACAGGTTGAGTCATGTACTCTATATATCTTCCATGTATCTTATGTATTTATTTATGTGCCTTACATACTCGGTATATTATTCGTATTGACGTCCCTTTTGCCTGGGGACGCTGCTTTCATGCCCGCATGTCCCGATAGACAGATCGAGAACCCTCCAAGTAGGCTATCAGCTCAGCGGAAGATGTTGGTGCACTCCATTTGCTTTAGAGTTGCTCGTTTGGTTAGTATGATTTAGACGTGTATTGTTTGGTATGGCGGGACTCTGTCCCGACATTTATCACATTTATGTACTCTTAGAGGCTTGTAGACATATGTCGTGTATATAAAGGATTGTACGGCCTGGCCGACCTATGTTTTGATTTTATAAAGGATTATGTTGGCCTATTAGGCCCGTATGTCATATGTATGTAATGATGTAGTAAGAAAGATATATTACATTGGTACTCGGTTGGGTAAGGTACCGGGTGCCTGTCGCTGCCCATCAGTTTGGGTCGAGACAAAAGAGGTACCAGAGCAGTTCTGTCCTAGGGAGTCTACAACTCGTGTCTAGTAGAGTCTTATTTATGGGTGTGTCGTGCACCACACTTATAAGCAGGAGGCTACAGGGCATTTAAGACTGTCACTCTTTCTTCTTACTCTAGATCGTGTGGTAGAGATCACTTATAAGAATTCAAGTCAAGAGCTTCTATTTTTATTCATAATAAGATGATGCCTACATTCAGAAAGATGAACAATAAGAGATATAGCTGTGGAAGTGTTGAATTAGAGGAACTCGACTTTGTATCATGCTTATGATAAGTAAGTATGAGGTCTTCAACAGATCATGTACGTACTGAAATGTGTAATCCTCTTGATAAGGATCCTTAAGGAAAGAATGCATATCCACCTTTATGGTGAAAGACAATGAGATATTAAGAAGATAAATACAAGTTTACACAAGCAAAAGAAGCAAGATGAAGAAGGGTACGAGGCGCCCAGTTAATGAAGGTTAACAACGTTTATAATTGAGACAGAGGAACGTAAGTTTTTGAGTTATATTCAATAGTAATAGGGGTATGTACAATTGGTCACACCCATTTCAGTTATGCCCTGTGGGGGCTAACAGGTGTAGATTAAGAAGAGGACAGGATATCACGATCCAGATGGGGTTAGAGTGGACCAAAATAGTGAATGGATTGTTTGCTTTTGTTGGCATTTCCGAAGGGTATTACAAATGTGCCAATAGATTTTCTTGTGAGACACCTAGATGGTGCACCCTAGAATAGTACGATTAGATGTGAATACTAGTATTCAGAAGATAGGCACTGAAATCCTGGATAGGATAAATATTACCTTAAGTGTGGCTCTCATCCCTAGTAGAGCAAGGATGTTGAGCAACCCAAAGAGCCATATGATGGAGCAAAGGGAAACTAAAAGCGAAAGAATGTCGTATTGAAGTTTTCACAAGAAAAAGGATATGCAGAAATATTAGCAGAGTAATGAGAAGAGAGATAAGGAGAATTATGAATAAGGTGTGATACATGGATGAAAACGGTAGAGTGTTACAGAACCTATAGTCAAATGAAAGAAGAAACGAAAGGTTATGGGCCTTAAGACAACAAAAGAGTATAGGCCATAAAGGTATATCCTCATTTCGAGAAATAAGTTTGTGACTCCAACGCGACTACCAGAGGGGAGAGTTAATCCCCAGAGTAACAGAAATTAGTATGGACTGGCAAACAAGATAAACTAAATATGAATTAGGGACTGAATGATTGGGAAGTACTCGACATCATGGGAATTTCAGATTTCGTTCCAGAGGTAATAGAAGGGACCACAGAAGAAGATTCACGATGAATACAGAGAATATTCTTTCGGGAAGACGCTTCCCTAGAGCAAGCAATGTGAGCAAAGTTAAGCTTAAGAGACTGTATATGCCAATTACGCTAAGTGTCACCCTCGTGAGTAAGGGAATTTGTCATCCTTGGTATAGAAGAATTGCCGCAAGGCTGAGTAAGGATCATTGATGTTGAGAAACGATGCCAAATATGAAGAGGTAAAATATATATATTTATAGGTAGATCCTCGCGGTTTCAGTTTTTAGTACATCCCTAAAGGGGGGAATATGGAGTAATGTGGCATTAAGCCAGAAGTAAGTGGTTCTAGTGAATATGGAATGGTAAAGGAAGAATGTGATAAATGTAAGATGAGTGAGATGGAACTTATCCAAATCTTACAGATACGCTACGATTCAAGAATATTGTGCAAGCACGACGTCAAGGAGAGGAAGTAAAGGTTCCTGCCCGAGCTGTTATTAATAAATAAGGAGCCAGTGCGAGACGTAAGTTAAGACAAAGGAAATAACCCAAGAAAGATTACAAGGAATATTAATATGAGAATGGGCCAACGAGTAGTTAGTAATTGGTCAGAAAGATCCCAATTATGGATAAACAGGAGGTTACAAACGAGTCATAAGATCGTGTGAGATAAACAAAGTAGAACCCAACATGGAGAGTTCAGCCTCGAAGAATATCATTATAATACTTGAGATATATTCAAACAAGAGTCGGGGTAGTTAAAGGTATAGTATGAGTGTTAGGGGATAAAAGAAAGTGCCCCTAAGAAGGCAGTCAAAATATCAGTTCAGAAACAACCATACAAGCACAAGGGCGTGGAGATAAGTAACTACAGATAAGTACATGCAAGTAAGGACATCAAAAAGGTCCGTAATAAGCTCACAACTTTACGAAAGTAAAGGGTTCTCCCTAAGTACTACAACGAAAGACTACCTGAGAAAATAACAACAACCTAAAGAGGAAATGGTCGTGTGACAACAGTCTCAAAACAACATTGTATGCACTCCCTAAGAAAGTGACACCTACAGTGGCTAATGAACATGGAGTAAAATCAGAAGTGATATTCAGGATCATATGAGTTGTATGGAATTTCAATATATATGGGCACTAAGATAAGCTAAGTGTGGACGCAACAAGGGGTAAAAAGATCAGGAAAAGTAATAGCTTACGTTGAAAGAAAGCTAAGATGGAACAAAAGAATTATTTGATCAATGATCCAGAGTTAGTAAATTATGGATACACTCAAGATTTTGGAGCATTATCCAGACAACATATTTGTTGACAATCATACGACCATAGAAGACTCCGGTATAAGTTTAAAGAAAGAATTAAGCTCAGGGCATAGACAAAGGATTGAATTGTTGGAAGATTGTATCATGTATATTCCATAACACCCATGAAAGGCTAAAGTAATAACTGATACCATGAGCCACATATCGGAAGATAGCTTAAGCCTACATAAAGGCTGATATGAAGGAAGAGGAAACAAAAGAATTACATCACCAAAGTAAATCAGGAGTCTGATTATTGGACCTAGAAAAATTATAGAAGTTGTGCTGGAGAACAGGACAGAATCACTCTTAATATCAGATGTTCAAGAGAAGTAACACAACAATCATAATCTATAATGGCTCTACAAGAAAGCCAATTAGAAGAAGTACCAGCCTCATAAGAAGTCAACACGAAGCTCCCACCGGATTGTGTATATACCAGAGGTGTGAATATATTAATAAGAGCTTCAAGTTATGGACGTGAATTACACCTAGGTGGAAGGGAAATCACGAAAGAGATAGAAGATACGATGCGAGATTTTAAGGTAAGTAAGGTAAAGGTGAACAACG